>JAADYF010000313.1:0-25784 GCA_023338175.1 Phytopythium delawarense
GCGCCTCCGAATTTATTTTTTATTTTGCAACACATGATAAAAAATCTTCGCGGCGTAATTTCTAAAAGAAGGTGGGTTTTACGACAAATTATCAACACCGAGTCGATACTGAACACCAGTTTGTTTCTTTAATTATGATCAAAAGCAGCTTATGATCGAAATTAAAACTTCATTTTCGCAAAACACGGTGCAGATTCTATTTTGCTATAACAAAGTCAGGTCCATTTAGTGATAAGTTATACACTCTTTGCACCGTTTTTTGTCTCGGCAAAAACGCCTAAACTATGCGTTTTTGCAGTCACTCTGATGCGAAATCAGCCCAAAATAGAGCCAGAGTGGTGGCTGGCATAAATAGTTCTCAAATACGACACAAAGCCGAATCCAAATCTATCCTCATACCCAAACTAATGTGGTTTGGGTAGATTGCCAAGTGGCGTCCGGAATTAGAGGTGCTCGTGTCAGTCCGTAGCAACTTCCTCAAGAATCAGCACATAACTGAATTATTGCGTGTTGATGTTTCATCCTTGTCCAGTCGAAACTAAACAAGGGATGGTCCCTTACTTAGTTTTGATATCCCTCATAGCTCGAGCAATGCCGGTAAACTGACTTTCTGTGTTTTCTCCTTGCGCGCCGACCGCGGCCGTTCTTTCAACGATACTTTTCTCATATACCCTTTGATAATGCATTTATGTTTCACGCAAATCAAGGTGAATACAATCTCATAAATAGATACCCTCCACTATTAATTAGTACATGTAGCATACAAACCAGGAGGCCGACGGCGCGGCGAGCGCACGATCCCCCCCCTCCTGTCGGGAGAACACGCTTCACAAGCGCAAAGCAGCCCGAGAGGACCGACGAGGACGAGCATCATGGGTACGTCCGCTGCCTCCCCCCCCTCGGGCCCGCGACTGACGGCCGACGCCTCGCCTGTGGACCCGCGACAGAGGACGAGGTGTACCCGATCGCGCTGCTCACGGAGGAGCTCAAGAGCGACGAGGTGGAGACGCGCATCAAGGCCATGCGGCGCCTGCGCACCGTCGCGCAGGCGCTGGGTGCCGACCGCACGCGCGCCGAGCTGCTCCCCTTCCTGCGCGGTGCGTCCGCCGGCTTTTCCTGCTGTCCCAAACCCGCGCGTGAGATTGTGGTGGTCCTGACGGGCTGACGGGCTGACGAATGACGGGCAGAGGCGACCGAGGACGAGGACGAGGTGCTCGTGGCGCTGGCCGAGGAGCTGGGCGGCTTCGTGGACCTCGTGGGCGGCCCGGCGTTCGCCTCGGCGCTCGTCGAGCCGCTCGAGGTGCTCGCCGGCGTCGAGGAGACGGTCGTGCGCGACCGGGTGCGTCCTCTCCACCATCACTCGAGGACGGACGAGCAGGGAAGTGAACTCACGCCTCGCCCCGTGACCGTCGTCTGCAGGCCATCGAGGCGATCCAGAAGGTCGTGGCCGTGCTGCCGAGCGTGGGCGAGATCATGGGCCCGCTGCTCAAGCGGCTGGCCGAGGGCGACTGGTTCACCTCGCGCGTGTCGGTCTGCTCGCTCTTCGCGCCGGTCTACGCCCGGCTCACGGACGCCGCGCGCAAGAAGGAGATCCGCGAGTGCGTGTCCCCCTCTTCTCCTCCCTCCGCCCGTGACGACTGCCGTCTAACGCCGTGACCACCGCCGCCTGCAGCCTCTATCAGGTGCTCTGCTCGGACGACACGCCCATGGTTCGCCGTGCGGCTGCGGCCAACGTTGGCGTACGTACTCCGCCAGCCGCGCTCCTGCCCGCTGCGCTGCGCTCTTCTCCTCACCCGGTGCCTCTCGCCACGGACAGAAAATCGCGGCGGCGCTCGAGAAGGAGCACGTGACGGCGCTCGTCATCCCGCTCTTCCGCGCGCTCACGTCGGACGACCAGGACAGCGTGCGCCTGCTGGCGATCGAGAACTCGGCCGCCATCGGCGAGCTGCTGTCGCCCGAGGAGAACACGCAGTCGGTGCTGCCCATCGTCCGCGCGTCGGTCGAGGACCGCTCGTGGCGCGTGCGCTTCAGCATCGCCAAGGACTTCTTCCCGCTCTCGCGCGCCATGGGCTCGCAGATCACCGAGGCCGAGCTGCTCGGCTGCTTCACCAACCTCCTTCAGGTGCGTGCGGTTCGCTTCGGATCACGGTCCTGACCGCAGGCTCGTTCAGTCCCTGACAACAGCGCGTCGTCTGCCCAACTGCAGGACGCCGAGGCCGAGGTGCGCGCCGCCGCCGCCAAGAACCTGTCGGGCTACATCTCGATCGTCCGCAGCGACCTGTTCTCGAGTGAGATCCTGCCGCTGCTCACGACGCTGTCGCAGGACACGGCGCCCAATGTCCGCAGTACGTCTTCACCACTTCTCCTGCCCGTTTGCTGACCTGGTATGATTGACAAAAGCGCCTTTGATCCTGTTGCAGCTGCGGTGTCGATCGCGTGCATGGAGCTCGCTCCCAAGCTGGGCGAGGCGGCGTCGAAGCAGACGCTCGCCCCCCTTCTGCTGCTCTTCCTGCGCGACGAGGTCGTCGACGTTCGCCTCAACATCCTCAAGCGCATGGAGCTGCTGGCGCAGTGGATGCCGTCGTTCGAGTCGGTGCTGCTCCCGGCGATCGCTGATCTTGCTCGCGACCTGCAGTGGCGCGTCCGCGAGGCCGTGGTCTTGTCGATCCCCGCCCTCGCTGGGAGTCTGGTACGTTCTGTCCATGCGCATTGTTCTGTCGACTCGTCCTGGTGCTCATTGCCGCTGCTGCTCGGATGTCTACAGGGAAGCCAGTACTTCCAGGAGCACCTGCTGGAGATCTACATGAGCGCGTACACTGACATGGTTGGCGAGGTGCGTCTGAGCGCGACCAAGATCCTCTCGCAGCTGCTGGAGGCGGTCGGCAGCGACTATGTGCTGCAGAACATCATGCCGCGCCTGGCGCAGATCTTCGACAAGTCGACCATCTACCAGGAGCGCGTCAACGTGCTGCACGCGGTCAAGGAGCTGGCGAACGACAAGGCGTCGAGCGAGCTGCTGGGCACGATGCTGAGCCTCGCCATCCGCGGCACGCGCGACAAGATCCCCAACGTTAGATTCGTCGCCTCGATGACGCTAGAGCAGCTGTGTAAATTCGCCGAGGCGTCCGTCGTCGCTGCCCAAGTCCGGTACGTTGGGCTGCGCGTCACCGCGGCTGGGGCGAGTCCACTGACACTCACCTCGTCGTGCTTGTGCCCTTAGGCCGTGCCTGACGGAGCTCGTCAGCGACTCGGACGCGGACGTCAAGTACTTCTCGAGTGTCGCGCTGGACGCCGTCCAGGGCTGAAGCGTGTATATGAACCCGTGGGGTTTGTGCGACTGGATTTGGTTTGCTTTGGTCAGCCGCCCGCGCGGCGACGGCCGGACTTCTCTAGAAATATAGGGCGGGCTGCGAGTCTCCGGCGGCAGGCAGGTGCAGCCCGCGGCGTTCGTCGAGGTTCCGCTTGGTTGTGTGAGTCGTGTACGTGGTGTATTACTTGTCGTCTATGCAGTCAAGCTACACACGCGGGAGGACGATGACCTCGACGAAGTACTGGTGCCAGCGCGCGTCGTCCGTGATCTCCGGGTGGAAGGCCGTGACGAGGATGCCGTCCTTGCGCGCGGCGATGATGACGTCCTGCGGGTCGGAGCCGTCGGCGGGCGTCGCATGCTGGATGCGCGCCAGCACCTCGATCTGCTCGCCCACGGAGATGATGGCGGGCGCGCGGATGAAGACGGCGTTGTACGGCGCGTCGTTGTAGCCGGGCGGCCCGTCGACCAGCATCTCGAAGCTGCGCACCTGCGCGCCGAAGAAGTTGCGCGACACCTGCACATCGAGCCCGCCGAGCAGCGTCTGGCCGCCCTCCTCGGCGTGCTTGGCCGACTGCGCCAGCATGATCATGCCCGCGCACGTGCCCCAGATGGGCCGCCCGTCCGCCACCCACTTCTTGAGCGGCTCGACGAGGCCCCAGCGCGTCGCCACCTTGCCCATGGTGGTGCTCTCGCCGCCGGGCAGCACCAGCGCGTCGACGCCCTCGAGCTGCGCCGGCAGCCGCACCGCTACGGCCCGCACGGCCACGCGCGAGCCGTCCGCCGCGCGCGCCTCGAGCGCCTGCAGCATGTCCATGTGCTCCTCGAAGGCGCCCTGAAGCGCCAGCACGCCCACCGTCACCTCTGTCTTGCCCATGGTCGTCGTCCGCAGTCGGTTGATCGTCTGCAAGTGTGGGCGGCGGATTGTGGTTGGGGAGGTGGCCCGGCCGGTGGGCCACTGCGTGTCCGGCGTCGCATGGAGCTCCGCTGGGGGCGACCCCTCTCCCGACCCGCATAGTGATACCAAGTGATGAAAACCCTCCGTCCTCCAGCGGGATGCGCAACGGCGGGCCACCTGGGCCGTCCAAAAATGACGTTTGAAAGCCGGTGGATGCGCCCAAAATAATTTCACATGCCCAAATACATTTATATTCGGTAAATTGTAATTATTGATTTAGGATATCTAGTGATCATCATTCGTGATTTCTTCAATACTTTAATCAAGCTTATTTATCTTCGATAGCCTGACTATCGAAGATATCAAACTTGATTAAACTATTGCAAAATATCCATTCGGGTCATTTACCGTAATTTACACCACATACCAAATGGCAAGTATACTTAAACCAAATCATTATAGGTTACATGGTAACAAAAACACAACAGACCTGGAAGCGGTCACATTACAAGTGTCGGAACCGGTATGGGTGCTTGAACCAACGGAGGATCGATTGTACCTCCTTGGCGATCATGTTCATGACGAGGTCGCGCGTAAGGCCAATGACCTCGGCGTACCCCGCGCCTCCGACGAACGCCTCAATGTCGTACCGTCGTCGACAACCATCCGAATTATCCCCATGACAAATGTGCTGGCATCGTGAGCTGAGAGGACGTACCCACGCGGGGATGCTGGGGCCATTGACGATGGTCACGGGGCGTGGCGCCGCTGTTGTTGACCACATCCGCGCGCGTTAGTCTCGCTGCCGCACCAGTCCACGCCCTGACATTGGAGAAGACGCACCAGTGGGAAAGATGAACTTGATGTGCGGGTGCTGCTTGGCCAGCTCGGGCATTTGACTCGCCCAGCCGTATGCCGTGTCGCCGAGGCCGTGCAGGAAGACGACCTTCAGCGATCACGACGAGTCAGTCTTCATCCTCGCAGCCACGAGGCACACCGGACCGGTAGGAACATACGACGGTGGTCGGGTTGGGTGGCGAGATGACGATAGTGTTCTGCTGGTCGATGGCCATGGTGCTGAGCGGCGCGGCGGCGGACAAGTTGGCGGAGAGCGTGAGCGGCGATAAAAAGCGGAATGCCGTCGACAGCAGCGGCCGCCGCGTGCGCAGGGAAGGCTTGTGTCTCGAGCAGAGTGCCGAGCCAGCAGCAGTAGCAGCAGCAGATCAAGTAGTGCGTTGCCGGTGCGTCACCGACGACGAGACCAATCGATCCGGCGTGCATTCGAGGCGTCGGCACCACATTCGGAGCCGCTCATAACGATTGCGCGTGTCAAATGGCAGCTTGTCGGACTTTAATTCAGTGAATACTCAAGTATTTCAGACTGGAGTACTGACATGGAGTAAAGTGGACTTCTCGGAGGCGGCGGCGGCACCGGATCATTTCAACACCCGCACTGCATTGCATCGGCTCCGACCGCGGCGGCCATGGCGTCCGAGGCGCACCTGCGTGCGCAGTACGAGGTGCGTGGGCGCTCCCGGGGCCCTGCGGCGTCCGTAGACTCAACCGCCGGCTGTGTCTCTGTCCTGGCGGCCCCGCAGTCGCTGCTCAAGGAGAACAAGCAGCTGCGCGGCAGCGTCGAGAAGCTCGAGCGCGAGAACCGCGACCTCAAGCGCTCCGTCTACGAGCTCTCGCTCAAGTCTGCGCGCGCATCCGCCGCCAGGACTCGCTCGTGCTCCTGGAGCTAACGCCAGCGCTGTGTGGAGCAGGCTGGACTCGACACACAGCGGGGGCAGCGGCGGAGGAGGCGTCCCGTTCCCCATGAGCGAACTGCTGACGACGCCGCGCGCGCCGGCGGGCGGCGAGGCGGCCGAAGCGTTCGAGCCGCTGGCCAAGGGCGACGACTACGACGACGACGGCTGCGTGCTCTACCAGAAGTCGGAGCTGCGCGCGCACGCCGGGGCCGTCTACACGGCCAAGTTCTCGCCCAGCGGCCGGCTGCTCGCGTCCGGCGCGCTCGACTGCAAGGTGCTGCTCTGGGACGTAACGACCAAGTTCAACCAGCAGCAGGTCGCCTCGCTCGCGCAGCACTCGCAGCTCGTCATCGACGTCAGGTGCGCCTGGATGGACCAATGTCGTGCTCTCGTCGAGTCCCCAGACTCACTTCACCCGCGTCGACGATCACTCTCCTTGGTGCCGGCACAGCTGGTCACTCGACAGCGCGATGCTAGCGTCCGCGTCGTACGACCACACGGTCAAGCTCTGGGACGTGGACCACAGCCAACTGCTGCGCAGCTCCGAGGTGCCCGGGCTCGTCCAGTGCGTCTCGTTCAACCTGGCAGGTGCGGCGCTCTCCCTCCCTCTACCCCGTTGAGTCGCTTCGCGCGCTTTAACTGCTCGAGCTGTGGCGGACGTGCCGGCAGACAGCAACCAGTACTTCTTGGGGACGAGCAAGAGCTGCATGCACATGGTGGACCACCGCTCCGCCGACACGAGTCGGTACGCAGCGCCGTTCTCTGTCTGGAGCCGCGCGGTTGGTGACGCTGCGTGCCTGCCTGCTCCTTGCCAGCGAGTGGCAGAACGACGCCATGGTCAACTCGCTGTATGTCTCGCGCGACGGACAGTTCGTCATCACGGGCGACAGCAAGGTGGGCCCTCTCTCTCGGTCTTCATGGACTTCAGGACGCGTCTAACCCCCGTGGTCGGTCGCTGGCCGCAGGGCTGGATCAAAACCTGGGACGTGCGCATGGACGAGTGCATTGAGGAGCTGTCGCGCCTGAACGACTCGGCGCACCACGCCATCTCACACGTGCACGCGTCGCCGCCGGCGGACGACGGGCGGGGCGGGGACGAGGACGGCCGCTTCCTGGCCGCCAACAGCTACGACAACATCCTGCGCGTGTACGACCGGCGGTCGCAGCTGATCAGCAGTGGCGCGCAGGACCCGATGCAGCTCTCGTTCTTGGTCACGGGCCACAAGAACAAGAACTGGCCCATCAAGAGCGCCTTCTTCCGAGGGGACGGCCACAAGTACAAGCTGCACCTGCCGTCGCGCGCGTGGCCCCGCAAGCTGACGGACGGCGACGCCGAGGACTTTACAGATGCCGACGCGCACGGCGACACGGCCGCAGCCAGCGCCGCCATGCCGCGCGAGACCCTGCTGCTCGCGACGGGCAGCGCCGACAACAAGATCTACCTGCACGACGTGAGTCTGTCAGGCGCGAGCGGCAAGCCCGCGCCGTTCCTCGCGCAGCGGCTGGACGGCCACACGGACCGCGTGTACTGCGTCGACTTCCACCCGACTGAGCCCATCCTGGCGTCCGCGTCGGCCGACCTGTCGGTCAAGATCTGGCTGCCGCGCGCTCCTGCACGCGTGTCCAAGCCCAAGAACTGATCGGGGGCGAGCTGAGCAGTGTGAGTAGTGAGCGCTTGAGTTTGGAGACTCACGGATGAGGCAACTGACATGATGTGACGCTTGTGCGAGCAGGAGACTGGGCTATACGAAAGCGAGAGCACGGGCGGTGGTATGCAACACGTGGAGATTGATCGTCTACTTCTTGTCTCCTACCCTCGCACCCACTCGTCTCTCACTCGTCTGTGCGCAACAGGACGCGCTTGCGGCGCTTGCGGTCGTTGGCCTGCGCCTTGAGCTCCTCCTGCTCGCGCACGGCCACCTTCCGCGCAGCTTTATCCATCCAGCCTCCGGCTCGTGCCTGCCAGTTCGTCTCCCTGGCGCGCACGGCTTGCATGGCCTCCTTGCGAAGTGCCAGCACGCGGTGCTGCGCTAGCGCGCGCCTGCCCTGGACGGCGTTCTCCACCAGCACGAGCTTGCGCTCGAACGCGTCACGCTTTTGCTGCGCGCGGTCCGCGAACGCCGTGCGCATGGCCGCCAGCTCCCGCTCCCGCTCCTGCTCCATCCGCGCGAGGACGGCGCGTTGCTGTTCCTGCTGCTGCCGCCGCTCGGCGTCGTTGACGACGTCTTTGAGCGCCTGAAGCTGTTCCTGCTGCTGCTGTCGGAAAGCCTCAAGCATCTCCCGCTCGCGGGTCTCAAGCTGCTGCGCATGCTGCTCGCGCTCCGTCACCAAGATGCGCTCGAAGGCGGCCTGCTCGGCCTGGGACGCAGCGCGCTTGTCGCTCTCGAAGGCTTCGGCGTCTCGCAGCGTCTGCGCGATCTGCCGCTCCGCGTCGCCGTCGCGCTGCTGCTGCTCGCCAGCCAGCGCGCGGGCCTCGTCGACGAGCTGGGCTCCCATGAGGCGGAGCTCGCGACCGTAGAACCAGTCGTCCGCCTCGAGCATCCTGGCCACAAGTCCGTCGAGCCGCGCGCGGAGGGCGACGCTCTGGGAGCGGAAGGCGGCGTCGCGCACGTCCCGCGCCTGCCAGAGCCACTTGAGCGCGATCGCGCGCGAGGCCTCGTTCATCTCGAGTCGCCAGAGCTGCTCGGCCCGCTTGCGCTCGTTCTCCTCGTCCGAGTCGACGTGCACGCGCTTGTCGTTGCGGGCCTGCCGCTTGCGCATGCGCTTGGCGTACGCCTCCATCTGCTGCTGCGCGTCGGGCCTCGGGAAGACGCCGCCAAGCCGGCGCCGCGCCGCCAGCAGCCACTTGCTCAGCACGCGGCCCTCGACGGCCCCGCGCGCCACGATGACGGGCGCGAATGCCTGCGAGGTCTCGTTCTCGTCGTCGTCGCTCGAGAAGTCGTCTCCGCGCAGCGCTCGCCGCGTATTGGCCGCCTGCTGTGCGCGCTTGGCCATGTCTCCGCGCTGCCGAGCCCGGCCGGCGTCGTGCGCGCAGCAGACGTCGCAGAGCGTGAGCAGCACGGCGGTCTTGCGGAAGAAGGCCTTCCACAGGTCGGTGTCCGTCTCCTTGGGCCCGAACGCGGCCTCGAAGCCGTCGATGAGCCGATCCAGCGCCACCGGGTCGTGTCGCGGCTCGCGCTCGTCCGCCCGGTCCGCAGGCGGCAGCGTGGACGTCGCGAGGTCCACCGAGAGTGTGCACGCGACGCCGGCCTTGCCCTCGTCGGCCGTCTTCTCCTCGCGGCCGCAGCGCTCGCACGCGGGCTGCTTGCCGCCGGCCACGATGCCGCCGACAAGCTTGGCGAACGCACGACGCTTGCGAGCGCGGGCCAGCCAGTAGAGCGCGAGGTCTCTGACCGCGCCTTCGACCGGCACGTTGCTCCACTGGCGCCGCATCTTCTCGAGCTCGTCCTCGTCGTCCGACGAGATGTCGGACCGGTCTCCGCGCAGCCTCCGGCCCTCGCCCATCTGCATGAGCTCGTGGTAGATGTCGCGCACGAACTCGGAGGCCGGCCGCTCGTCGCTCGCGCCGAGACCCATGGGCGCCGCCAGCGTGCGCGGCGTCAGCAGCTCGACCAAGTGCTGCAGCACCCACGGTCGGTTGCGATCGAGGAAGCGGTGGCGGAAGCGCTCCGAGTTGAGTGCCTGCAGCTCGAGCCGCTCGCGCTCCAGGTCGGGCTGCCGGCCGGCTCCCAGCGCGAGCTTGGCCGCCAGCTCGTCGTCCAGCGCCGCGTCCTGGCTGAGCATCTTGGGCGGCGTCCAGACGCGCAGGCGAGTGCCCAGGCGCAGACAGAGCTCGTCCAGCGTCCGGCAGGCCGCGAGCACGACGGCGATGATGAGCAGCGCGATCGGCTCACCGAAGACGCTGTACTCGGCGCGCAGACACGCCGAGACGCCGAAGAGCGCGAGCAGCACGCCGAGCGCGTACAGCGTGATGATGAAGTAGAGCTGTGACGAGAAGCAGAGCAAGTCGAGCGACTGGAAGGCCGGGTGGAGGCTCTCGTCCGGCGCTCGCGCGCGTGCCCGCAGCGGCCACGCGTCGTCGCGCGTCGTGAACTTGTGCCGCTGGTACGACAGGTACTCGTACAGCTTCCAGCCGTGCGCGAGCTCGAGCGTGTGGACCTGCAACGCGCCGAGGATGAGGTTGCTCGGGATGATGAAGAGCGTGAAGAGCGCGTAGTAGAGCAGGTCGGTCTGCTTGACGCCGTACAGCGCCGGCATGTGCGTCGCGGCGCTGAAGACGATCTGGAAGGCGAGCATGGCTGGCGCCAGGAAGAGCTCGGCGATCACGATCGTCTGGCCCCCGATGGCCTCCATGGCGGCCTCGACACCGGCCTCGTGGTGGTCGACGCGGTCGCAGACTCGGCGCCAGGCGGCCTCGTCGCGCGCCTTCTGCTCGCGCGTGCGACGCTTGCGCTTCTTGAGGATGAACTTGCGGCGGAAGGCGAGCTTCCACTTGGGCCAGATCGCGACCCAGTGGCGCACGGCCGGCGCGAAGTAGAGGCGCTCGAGCATGAGGAAGCTCAGGTTGCAGAAGTAGAAGAGCGTGAAGCCCAGGAAGTCGGCCGAGCCCATGGCGATGAGGTCCTCGGACGCGGCCAGCACCAGCAACAGCGGCAGCACGAGCAGCTTCTCATGCAGGTAGGCATCCAGCAGCGGCTCGAGCGTGTTGCGCGCCACCTTGATGAGCACGAGGAAGCCGTAGATGTTGGCGGTGAACAAGGACGAGTACGAGAACTCCCACGCGACGAGCATGACGGCCATGAAGACGAGCGTCACTAGCAGCAGGTTGGCGCGCTTCCACAAGACCGGGTCCCAGAACTCGTTCTCCTCGCCCTCCTCGTCGTCGTCCGCCTTGACCGAGAACGGGTCGGCGTCGGCCGAGACCACCATCTCCTTGAACGCGTTGTCCTCGTGCCGCGGGTTGATCGTGTCGGGGACGAGCAGGACTGCGCCACGGGCGAGGAGGTAGCACCCGGCGATCAGGAGGCTCATGCCGACGCGGCCCATCTTGTACTTGGCGACGCGCGTCTTGTCGAGCGTCGTCTGGTCCAGCCAGTCGCCCGCCGTGCCTTCGAACGAGACAGCGTTGGGGCTCAGCACGGGGTCGCTCGACGTCGGAGTGATCCACCAGAGGTAGATGAACATGCACAGCACGGCTACAGGCACGAGCGCGAGCCCCACGCCGACCGCCGGCGGGGCCGACAGGTTCTTGAGCAACAGCTTGAAGCGCAGGCGCGGCGGCTTCTTCATGCGCGTGAAGAGGCGGTTGATGACCCACACGACGAACTGGACCGAGGGCGGCAGCAGCAACACGAGCACGAGGTGAGTAGCAGACCCAGCGAGAGGCAAAACGAACACTACGCACCGCTTGGACGATACTCAGAAGCCCGACGAGCAGGAAGAAGGCGAGGTAGACGTCGACCGTGAACTGGAAGAGGTTCATGAGGTCGAACCAGTCGAGCGCCACCCATGAGACCAGCAGCGAGTACTCGTAGGACGCCAGCGCGTCGGTGGCCTTGCTGATCGCACACGGGGAGACGCCCTTCTTGGCCATGGTCGCGATCACGTCGGCGGATCGCGAGACCGTGCACAGTTCGCCGAAGTTAACGTCCGCTGTCACGATCCGCTTGCGTCCCGGCGTCATCTGGTAGTAGCTCAGGTTGAGATATACCTCCCGCGGCACCGCCAGTGAGAGGCCCGCCCCGGAGCCGACTGTGCGAGGCGACGCGTTAGGATCGATAGCTTCAGCACTCGCGAGTCAGGAAACCAACAAACAACAGAGACGACTCACCTGTCACGGGCACGAGCTGGTCCGTGTCGACAAAGGTCTGGAAGGCGGACGCGCGGCCCCACGGCTGGTTCTCGGGGTCGTCAGCCTGCGCGACAAAGTCGTCCACGTCCACGGGGTCCCGAGAGAGGTAGAAGAGGACCGTGTCGGTGGTGGCCTCGTACCAACGCGTCTTCTCCGCGCCGCCCTCGAGGTTCTCCTCGTATGTGCACGACAGGTTGATGCCGCGCTCCAGCGTCACGTAGCTGCTGATCGACGCGCTGCTGCTCGCGACGTCGACCGTGTACTCGACCAGGCATGAGTCGGCGTGCGGCGACATCTTCTTGTTCCACGGGTACTGGTTCACCTCGATGGTCTCTTCGTACTTGACAAGCGAGCAGTCCGGGTGCCCCTCGACCAGCTTGGCGAGCGACATGGTCGATCCGAATCCTCGGCACGAGGAGAAGAAGGGCAGGTAGGGAAGCGCGAGCAAATCGGCGCCGTCCAGTTGGTTTGCCCACCACGTGTCCGACCTCTGGACGGTCGAGAGAGGATCTACGTCTTGAGCCAAGCCGAAGTACTCGGTCGGCAACACAACCGTCGCCTCGGTGTCGTTGCTGTCGCTGCCTTCAGACGACGAGGAGGACGACAAGGCGGTCAGCGTGACAGAGGCGTTGCTGCTCCCAAGCACAGCGTTTTGCTGGGTATCGCGGATGAACCCGTGCTTGCTCGGTAGGTCCGGGTCGCCCACCAGCACGTCCGAGTTGTGGTCCAGCAAGACGTTCGCCACGACCTGTTTCTCGTACATGAGCGTGCCGTTCACGCGCACGCCGACTTCGGGCAAGTTGAGAGGCAGCATCAGGTCGTCGTACGTGCTCTGAGGCATGAAGGCCAGGAAGCTGCGCGTCGACGGCGTCGCTGGCGAGTAGTCCGCGCGTCCAGGAGTGAAGACATATAAGTCGAAGCGGTCCGATGTGAACCCATCGGAGAAGTCCTGCACGTATAGTCCATGCAGCAGCTCGGCAACGACGGTCAGCTCAGTGCGCGCGACAGCTGTGATTGTCAGCTGCACCAACGCGTGCTTGTTGTCCGGGAACCCAAGCGTTGGTGTCGACGCGTCGTCGAAGAAGAAGGGCATCTTTGTGCGCTCGCACGCGCAGCAGCTCGGGAAGAGCGTGGTCGAGTTGGTCTCGCTATCAGTCACAATTCGCTGGTCGCAGTAGTACGGCTGAGAATCGCAGAGAGCTTCGTCTCTGTGCTCCGCCATGCACTCGGCCAGCAAACGCGCTGCGGTGCTGTTGTCATCGTTTGGATACTTGCACATCTCGGCGGAGGACGTGGCGAGGTAGTTGCACCTGTAGCGCGGAGGGCAAGGCTTGCAATTCTCGTAAACGGAGACCTGATAGTGGTCTTTGTACGTCAGGTTCCGCGGCAGGTCGGTGGCGTTCACCGTGATGACGGCGACCTCGTACGGCTGCAGCACGAGGCTGCCGACTCCAGCGCCAGTACCCGACAGCTCGGTGTAGCCTGTGCCGTTGATGACGCGCTCCGAGGCGTTCGGCAGCAGCGAAATGCGACGCAGTACCTCGGTTCCAGTCTTCACGCAGTCGTAAATGTCGTCCATGCCTTCCGCCGACGTGGTGCCGTTGGGGCACTTGAGCATGTTGGCGCAGGCGCACGCATCCAGTCGCAGCAGCTGCGCATCGTTGGATCCCGAGACGAAGCCCGCGACCCCGAGTGTCTCGTCACCGAACGCGTCGACTAGCGTGACGGCGTGGTGCAAGTCGAACAGGAACGGGTCGACACTGGTGCGCGAGGATGGGATATCGCTCAATTGTGCGTCGAACTCGGCCTCAACGAAAGACTTGAGCATGGCATAGCTGTCGAATCGAGTCGTCTTGGTCCACGCCGTCTGGAACTTGATCCCGGACACCGCCAGCAATGCACTTACGTCGACCGTCGACCCGCCAACCGTGAAGGTGCACTGCCTTGCCGAGTTGACTGTTGGTCCGCGGATCTCCCACCCGCCATAGCTGTCGGGGTCGTACACTGTCACAGCAGCCGACGCCGGGGCGACCGTGCACTTCCACAGCTGGAACACGCGGCGGACGACCTTGGTCTGCGCGATGCAGTCGCACTCCTGGCGGCGGATGGCGAGCTCGACCGAGCGCCACTTGTGGTCGCGCGCGCACCTGGTGTCGTACGTTGTCGCTCGCTTTTTGACTAGCTTCCGACTGCTGTTCGTCAGCGACGGGACGAGGTGAAAGCGCGTGTTCAGGTCCGAGTCCGCGCCTGCAAAGCACCGCATGTCGTGCGCCGACACAATCCGCACGTCGCCGTCGCCAATGTACTTTGTGTACTGCCGACCGGCGAACGGGTTGGAGTCGGCTGCGGACAGCCCACGACGCAACGCGTCATCCGCCACGGCGCCAATGTACGGGTTCTCCGTGCCAGTCGGGCAAAAGTAGCCCGCTGGACACGAAGTCCGCGATTTCTGCGACTCGGCAGTGCCTTTGGCACAGACCTTGGAAGCCGGACAGAGCTCGGTGAGCTGGCCCTGCGGTGCCTCCAATGACAGATCGGGAGTCGATCCTGGTGCGCAGACGTACCCGCCGGGGCAGAGCACGCTGAGCGCAGTGTCGGCGGTCGTGTACTGGTCGCAAACATATCCTTCCGGGCATGGCTGGGCCTGCGCAACGGCTTTGGTTGCGAGTGCCGACGACGAGGTCGAGACAAGCGAGCAGAAAATGTCAGCCTCACAAGTCCCCGGGAACCACTGACCCTCGTGGTAGAACCCCTTGGTGCAGTTTCGCGCGGGGTCGAACGCCTGTGACACGGGCAGGTCGATGGCGAGAGCACCGCGCGCGAAGAGGTTTGGCGCCGGGTACTGGGACGTGTCGCCGTATCCTTGGTGCGGCACACCCGCCCCGGCCTCCGTCAGCTCGTAGAGCGGCCCGTGGTAGTCGGCGAGTCGCTGATACAGCACCGATCCGAGAGGCTGCGCGTTCTTGTAGCACTTGCCGTAGTCTCGCGACGGAAGCAGGTGTGGCCCGCGGCCCTGCGCATCGATCCAAGGCTCTAACAGCACGCCGAAGAAGTAGGCCGACCCGCGATCCAGGCACTCGGAGAAGCTCAACGTCGCATTGACGGGCTCGTACAGCTGCGGGAGGTCGCTGGACGCACAGGGGTCCGTGATGCCGTCGATGGGGCAAACGGCCCCTGGCGGACAGGTGACGCACTCGTCGATGCCTCGAAGTTCCCAGTTCTTGGACCATGTGCCTTGGGGACACGCGAGACACGACACGCCGTCAGCTGCCAGACTGCCACGATACGATCCTGGCGGACACGCATCCGCCACTTTGGTGCCATCGTCCTCGCAGCTCGTGCCCGGAGGACACGGGATGCAGGATGTTGACTCGATGGTCGGGGCGTAATATCCAGGTGCGCACTGCGCGGCTTGCACGGACCCCTCGAGCTCTGCAAACGAACCTTTCGGGGTCGGTATCGGGACCGCCGTGCCGCTCGGACAGGTGAAGCCTCGCGGACACAGTCCAGAGCCCTTCGGCGTCGACGACCCAAGCTCGCAGTAGAACCCCTCCGTGCAGTTCTGCGGGTAGCGGTAGTCTCCCGTGCGCACCTCGTCCGCCACGACACCGCGAAGACAATACGTCCCCGGCTTGCACGGGTACGGGCGTAGTCGCGTGTCATTTCGGAAGGAATCCGCTGTCGCCGTGCCGTTGAGGCAGAAGAACCCACTCGGACACAGCAGGTTTGGCGACGAGAGGCCTGTTTTGCTACAGATGAAGCCCGCTGGACAGAGCGCAGGCATGATGCGGTGGAATCCTGGGCACAAGAACCCGACAGGGCACGGCACACACATCTCTTGGCCGAGCTGGCCGTTGAATGTCCCGGGAGGACAAGCCATCGGGGCCAGCAGGCCACTCACAGGGCAGTAACTACCTGCGGGGCAAGGCAGACGCGTTCCAAATGGGCAGTAAAAGCCCGGAGCGCACTCGCCAGCTCCTCGAGGCGACGCGCTGCCTTCAGGGCAGTACATACTCTCGAAGCAGGGCTGGGCCGTCGAAAAGTTCTTCATAAGCTCGTCTTGAGCCGCCGTTCCAGCGTGGCAGTAGGTGCCGGCTGGACAAGGCATGGGTCGCCGAAGAGCAGGCAGCTGGAGGTCGCCCAGGTCGTCTTCTAGCTCCGTGTTGTCCACGCGGAGGTTGTTGCTGTCGGAGAGATGCACGCATGCATCGTCGAGGCAGAAGCGACCGCGGATGGGCGTGAACAGCGAACCCGGTGCGAGTGGGAGTGAGCGGCGCTCCATCCAGAAGCGGCTCGGTTGAGGGCTCAGCTGCAGACCAAACTCGCTCGTCTCGTTCCGCCAGCAGCCGCTGCGCCGGCCAGCGATAGTTGCGGACGCTTGCCGCTGCTTCTGCTGTTGCTCTCGCAGCGTCTGTCGCTGAAGTGTCGGTGGCAGCTCTCCCTTGAGTTCTACCGCCCTGGCAAGGCCTGTACTCCCTGTCGTCGTGTCTGTGCTCACGAATGACGACTTGAGCGGTGTGCACGTGATGGCAGTCGTCGCCGTCCCCTCCATGCAGAAATGGCCTTCTGGGCACGGCTGTTGCGCTTGTTGGATGCCGGTCACGTCGCAGACAAAGCCCGCGGGACACACGCGCGGCATGTGCATGCCTGCGTGAGGGCAGTGGAAGCCGACGGGGCATCGGCGGCACGCAGGCTGTGCGAGCTTCGGCTGGAACATCCCCGGTGGACACAGCGTGAAGTTCGCATTGCCAGTGCCAGCGCAGAAGGCGCCGCGCGGGCACGCAACCTTGTCGCCAGCGAGAGCGCGAGGGCAGTAGAACCCGGTGGGGCACTGTCCGCGATAGTTGAACGCGAGTCCGCTGGTGGTGAAGTCGATACCGTTGTTGGACACATCAACAAGAGAGCTGTGGCCCTCTCTCACTTGTGTGCCATCATCACGAGCGTTCGCGCCGCCGCTATCGACGCTGGCACCGCTTACAGGGCACAGCACGAGCTGAGGCGAGATGAATACGGCGCGCACAACGTAGTTCCCGACGCGACACGCGAGCGCTGTCGAGTTGATGAAGTTGCGCCCAAGGGCGAACAGGAACACGTCTCCGCTGTCGTATGCCGCTGTCGGATACACGCTGTTAAGCTGCTCGTCGTCATAGTAGAGGAAGTTGACGCCGCTGAGCGAGAACTCTTGCAGGTTGTTGGACACTTCAACACCGACGAGCCGCGACGCGTACTGCGGAAAGTAGTGCGCCGTGGGAAACAGAAGCACGGTGCCAGTTACTGGATCCGGAAGCGCATGGCGATGCTCCGACAGCGGAACAGAGTGGAGTCCGCCGCTGTTACCCGACAGTGGCGGCGACAGACACGCAATTGCTGTCGAGCTGAGGAACTCGGCGGGAACGACGACCCGACCAAAGCGACACGAGAGCAGCGACGAGTTGACGAATGACACACCTTCGACCACAACCCGCGTTCCAGCAGCAGTTGCAGGCCCAAACACCGGTGAGATGCGTCGAAGGCCCTGCTCGATGTAGTACGTGAACGCTACGCGGGTATCGAAGTAGTCCTGCGCATTCAACGAGACGCGCAGTGCAACGATACCTGGCTGCTGGGCTGGAGGAGCCCAGCACTCCAGCTCATCGAAGCTGATCCATCGCCCGACTACGACAGTTGCTGCGGCCTTGACACCATCCCCGAACTTGCACCGCAACTCGTGATCGCGCTTGAACGGACCACCCGTCACTCGAACGGAGAAGTTGCCGACCACTGGCCCCATGGACGGGAACACGGACGCAAACTCAGGCGTTGCATCGTATGTAAATGGCACTTCGAGAGAGGTTATGGCGGAGGAAATGGTCGCCTTGACCGTCTGGCTCGGGCGGTGGTAATGAGTGGCAAGCTCCAGCCTCACGTCGCCGACATCCAAGCTGCTTGGCGTGATACAAGTCGCGTGGGTCGAGTTGAGATATGTCGCGACCGTCAATCGTCTAGTTGCCTCCCTTGTCGTGCCAAAGCGACAGTGAAGTGCGCTCGAGTTCGCAAAGTTGACGCCTCGTAACACGACCTCTGTCCCACCGTGAAGCGGGCCGTGGCTTGGAACGATCGATAAAACTCGTGGCGCCGCAGCATATCTATACACAATGCCACTGCTCGAGTAGTCTTGCCCGTTCGCCGAGATTTCCACGGCGACTTGAACTCCACTTCCGCTTGCCTCGTCGCCCTTCCGGACGCGAACGACACTCGCCGTCAACGCAGCTCCGGTCAAGCTGCCCGTGTCAACCGATAGCAGTTCGATCGGCCGAAAAGGGACGAATGGGAAGGTGACGAGCCAACTGTAGTCGCGATTGGTGATATCGCGCGGGCCACGAGAAACGAGGACTGGAGGGAGATCTGCATCGCCTAGAAGTGTCCATATCTCGCTACCGAGGACGCTCTCGCCCACGTTAAACGGCAGCGCCGACGTCCGGCTGGGGGTACAGTACGCACCAAGCGAGAGCTCCGAACAGGTTTCACCGAGCTGCAGCTTGAAGGATCCTCCCAGCGGCACGATGGTCGATGCGTACTTGCTTATGGTTACCGTCACACCCGAAGGTGTGGCTCCGCTAGCAAAATCGATGAGCAATTGAGGGCTTGTCGTTGAGTCGACCGCTGGGAATATGATCAACCACATGTATCCCACACCGACCCGTGAGCTGGAACGCTCCACAACGAGTGACTGGTCGATCCCTGGTATCGTCAGCAAGGCTTGCGCCAGCTGCGATGCTGTCATCGAAGCGTTGGCGGTCAAAGTAGATCTCTGACCGTTCCAAATCACTGTGAACGTGGCCAAAGGCTGCGTGACCGCCCCATAAATCGAGAGCGCCTGGATCTCTGCATGAGAGCCTGGCTCCACCACAGCGACAGCCGCGACGACGTTTACTCCGGTGAGTGATAGTGACGTTGCCGCTAGCAAAGATGGGGATGCCACTGCTGCATCCAGCGACTGAAACGTCACATCCCAAGTAGCCGTATTGGGATCGTTGGAGTTAATGCGCCTCACTCCGATGCCAATCAGACCAAGCCCCGTCTCTATAGCCGTCCGCAACGTCGTCGCATCCGACATGACGTTCAGACTGATAGTTGATTGGACCCCATAAGCGAGTTTGAACGTCCCTGCAAGCCGCGGCGTCTCCACTTGGACCATCGTCGTTGTCATTGCTCTCCCTGGCGGACCCGTTAGCGTATCGACGTACTCAATTGCGACTAGCTCGGTAGGATACCGGGTACCAATTGGAAACGTCAGGACCCAAGTGAACCCGCTGATACCACCGTTGGCGATAGGGGATAACCCGTTGACCACCACTGTCGGTGTCCGCGAGACAGAAACTCCTACGAGTGGAACTGCGTTCATATAGCTCATCGCCATCGCCATGTCTTCAGCTGACACGTTCCACGGGAGCGGTGGCGTGCAAATCTCGTGATAGGAGAGCGCGAACGTTCCACCGAACGGCTTTGATCCGTCCTGGATTGTCTGAACAGTGATCGCCGCGCCGGTACCTGTCAGCGGCAGCTGCGGCACCAACTGGAGCTGCGCGACATCGCCAGCAGCTTCAGCAAATGTAACAGTCAGGATCACACCTGGTTGCGATACTGGCGCGTCTTTGGTGACTCGAACGGTGGAAGAAGCAATACCCCCGCGGGCAAGCACATCTTCTAGCGTGCTCTTCACGATTGCCACGCCTGCATGAACGGGGAACGGCATCGAAACTTGGGTGTTGAACGCGAACATGACGCTACCGTCTACATCATTCCCTTGTTGAACAACTAGGACTAACACAGTGGCATTTTCGCCAGTGAGTGCGGAATCATCGACATATATCAAGGAAATATCGTCACCCCGATTTGATGGAAAGGTGATAAGCCACAATCCCCCACCGTTGACGTCTTTGAGTCCACTTGCAGTTGAAGAAGACACGTCAATGCCATCTAATGAAGGCAATGCATTCAGCGCCGCCTCAATATCGGATGCTGGCGCGTTGAATGACAGCAAGCTCGTCCACTCTCCTTTGTATCCTAGGCGAAAAGACCCAGACAATGGAATCCCCGTTCCCGCTACAACCTGCGTCACGGTTTGGTCAGCCCCGCAATCCAACTGAGGCAGATCACCAGCCCAATCAAGGAATGTGACCGTCCACGACCCCGCGCCACTTGAGCCAACAGTCACAGAAGTGCGGCCGAATCCGGACTGTTCAAATGCATCAGCGACGTCTGACACGGAGGCGTCAAACGCAATCGCAGTAGTTATGAGCAGGTTGGCACTGCATGTGAAAGTGCCACTCGTCAATGTCGTTGAGATCTCGACTTGTTCACTCTTCGCGCCAGGTGACACGAGTGTTAGGCTGACAATGCCTGCGCCATCTGAGAGCCCTGAAGTTACTGCTGTGATCGTCCGGGAACGATCAGGAAACCCGCCGAACAATATCTGCCACTCAAACGCATAGTTCAGGAACGGTCCAGACCGCGTGACTTGGAGCACATCGTGCGACTGGTAAATTCGGCGAAGCGCGTCAAACACATCTTGCTCCGACGCGTCGAACACGATTGGATCGGTTTGGTGGCCGTCAACCGTCAATCGGAACGATCCAAACAGAGCTGGACCTTGTCCTTTGACGATCTCCAGCACTTCCAACTCCACGTCGTTCGAACCTGAATCTGACAGCGATATGTTGCGCAGCTCGAGTAGAGGAATGTCCCCAGCTCGGTCGAGGAACGTCACTAGCCAGAAACACGAACCAATTTGAGCATCCTCAACGGTCTTCACAACACTAACGTGACCGACATTGTCGAGTTCCTCAAGCGCGTGCTGCACTTCGGTCGGGGTTGCGTAGGACGTTAGCGGTTCAGTTTCCTTTGTCTCCATCGCGAGACAGAACGAGCCACCGATGAAGGTTGTGGCCCGAAGCCGAATCGCTTGGACCTCACTGACCACCGGTGCAATCGAAGTCGCCGCCGAAAAGACTTCGCCTGAGTAGGCTTGAGCCGACACTCGAATCTGTTGGACCGCCGGCGTGCTGTCTGCTAGCACTGTGAGCTGCTGAATCTCCGGGACACGCACGACGTTTGCGCTTGCGGCGTTAACGCGCAGCTGCACTCTCTGAATCGTTGGCTGCAGTGGGTCACTAGCGATGGAAATTCGCTGGGTGTGCGGGATTAAACTGCGCGCTCGCACTCGAACGCGCTGAACCTCACGGATGGGTTCAAGTGGTGGAGCTGGGCATGACACTACAGTCGTGGACAGCACTGTTGCATCCGATAGAGAGTCTCCAAAGCGGCAAGTGATTTGGTCAGCGCCAGGGACGAAAACACCGCCCGTGATCGTAGTGAGTCCTCCGCCCACAATGTCTCCGCTCATTGGGTAGATCCGCGACACGAAAAGAGGTGGCTCGTACGTAAACGTGAGGTTGAACCGCGTGAAATCGTACCCATTGTCCGAGATGCGCACGACCACCGTCCCTGGCGATGCCGCTGGTGGCGTTCGGCACCCCAAGTGCGTCGTGTTGGTGAATTCTGCAGCGACGACACTGGACTCGCTGATCTTGCAGCTGTACTGGCGATTGGGATCGAACTCGATGCCGCTCACATAAACTAGCGTTCCACCACTGATGACACCGCGAACCGGAGAGATCTCCAGCCTTGCTGATCCATCGCGCTCGTACTCGAAGTCCCCAGCGTAGGTGTCAAAGTCTTCTCCGTTAAGACCGACAAGGAATGCGACAACTCCGGGGCGATGGAGCGGGGTTTTGCACACGAATGAATTCGCGGCGCCACTACTGGAAACAGTGCCCTCCACTACAACATCACCAAACTGGCAAAAGATCTTGCCGAAGGTGCTGAGAGTCGGCCGTGTGGTACTTGTCTGGAACATCACCGGCGTACCTCCCGTCGTGGGGCCCACGAGTGGTGCCGCGGACAGCACCTCAAACGCAGGCACGTACGTGAACGTGAGCGTGGATTCGGAGAAGTCGATTCCGTTTGAGCTGAGAGAAACAGGCACCGCCATGTCGTCGCCGACGTCGGTCACAGCCACAAACACGCCAGCACCTGTACCCGTCAGCTTGGAAACCGCAGCCAGCGATCGCAATGCAATCTTGTCAGCCACGCCGTCCATCGTTACATACCAGGCGTTGCCGTTGTTTTCGCTCCTCCTTGACACGGAGACCACAGGAAGCGATAATAGTCCCGCTACTTGGCTCTGAACGATGCTCGCAGCAGCATCAAAAGGAATGTCGCTGGTAGCAACAGTGATCGCTGCGGCATTTGCTACAGTGAGCTGGAAAGTTCCTTGCAGAGGAGAGAACGTGCCGTCTTGGACAGTCTCTACTGTTCCTGTGACCGAAGATCCACCACCTTGGACGCCGCTCACATCGATTGTGACCAACGGAATATTGCCAACGGAGTCAGGAAACACTAATGTTATCTCAACTCCTCCGGAGTCAATGGAGCGTCTTGCCACCTTTGCAGGCGATACCGTCAACATGGCAGTATTGAAAGTAGCAGCAATGATCTGTGCCGATGCAGATACGTTGATCGGTGTTGTCGTCGTGCCCTGGAACGTCAGCACAAACGTCCCAGACATGGGTGTTTGCGGTGTATTGTCAGTGGCTATGCGCACGCCAGAGCTTCCAACGACGGTGGAGCTCAAGACCCGCAGTGTTGCTGAACTTGAATCAAAATTGTCGAAAGTCGCATCCCACGAAATCTGCGATGCCAAGACACGCTTCTCGACCCGCAGTGGGTACAAGTCTAGCTGGCTTGTCAGTGCCGCCATCATCTCGTCCGCCTGAATGTCAACGTCCAGTGGGCCTGTCTGTTTGTTCGTTGACGTGAGGCCGAGGGTGAACGAGCCCGACAGCGGGGTGCTGGCTGCGCTCAACCTTGTTACACTCGGTGTGATTGTCCCCGACGACCTCAAGCCTGAAGTCGCCACAACGAGCAGCGAACGTGGGGCTTTCGGGCTTCGAAACGTGACCTCCCACGACCATCCGAATAGGTTGGACAGCTCCAATCTCTCGACATCGACCACTCCGACGCCTTCAAGCGCGCTCAGAGAATGCATCATGATGGTTGCGACGATGTCCCAGTTCAAAGGTGTCGACGTTTGCCCTCCATACGAGACGGTGAAAGTCCCTGTGATTGCTGCCGACGAGCTGATTGTGATCTGTTGGACTTCGTACACAACCGTTGGCAGCGGAATCACAACAGAGAGAGTCGGGACCTTCAAGGAAGTCTGGATGAGCTGAACCTTCTGGATTTCCGGTTTCACCGGTGTCAACGGACCGTCTTGGATGGTCGAGACCGACAAGGTGGTGGCATCCCCGGTCAACAGCAGCCCGTCCGCTTGTAGAGTCTCAACATTACCGCTTGAAGTGGAAAAGGTGACATACCAAGAGTAGCACATGACGCTGTCTGGACCAACTCGAGAGACTGAGTTAACCGTAAAATACGGGGCATTAGCGAGAAGCTCCTGGACCGAATTGCCGAGCATACCGGTAGCAGGGGCGTCGAATGCAATGGGGCGAGTCGAGTAGTTGGAATAACGAAGCACAAAGAAGCCGCTGGGAGGCGAGGCTGGAGATGCGAGCATGGTAATCACTTGGACTTCTGGAAGGAGCGACGTCGCGGCCGCTTGGACAACGAGAGTCGTCGGTCGAGGGGCGTGAGGAGGGGATACACAAACCACCGATTTTGGTGAGATTGAATGCGCTGTTCCAGCCAAAGCAGCCACAGTTGGAAGGCTATTCCCGAATCTACAGTGCGTGACCTCGTAGTCTGTCGGAGATGTAGTCATCAATACGGTTGTTCCTCCACGTTGCGGACCAATCACGGGTGCGAGTGACGAGAGCTGAATTGGTCGCACGTAGTCAAACGAGCTTTCAGTGGGCACAAAGTCGATGCCATTGACAGAGATACCGATTGCCGCAGTGCCACGAGCCGAGTCAGACCAATTTGCAGCAGACAAGTGAATGAGAGCAGCGAGCGAGGGCATTACGCAGCTCAGCAGCTCTCTGCTGTGGTATGTCGCTGCAACAACCATCTGCGCAGATTCCAGGATGCTCGGCATCGATAATGTAAGCTTGCAGGACAACGTCGACACATTGACGACACCCGATGCCGCAATCCGTAGGCGTGTGCCCCCTGTGTTGGGTCCGTGGTTCGGAGACATCGAGTCGAACACCAGGGGCGAATAGTACTGGAACGTCGCTGCAGATTCTGAAAACACCTCTTCTCCCACTTTGCGCGCGTTGAACGCCTTCACTTTGACAAAGAAGATGTTCGCAAGTTCTTGCGGAGGGGTCATGCACCATATTTCTGACTCGCTCACGAATGCTGCGGTAGTTTGGTAGTCTCCGAGTACACACGCAAGCTCAGGGCCGGCAAGAAAGTTGGAGCCATGGACTGTTAAGTTGGAGCCCCCAGTTATCGGACCAGATGATGGAAACACGCTAAGCACTCGAGGAACTGCGAGATATGCGAATGGAAGCTCTCCGTCTGCTGCGTCCTGCCCGTTAATGTAAACTCGCACTGGTACACAGGGAGTGGACACCTTTTGCGTTGTCACAGATACGCCGTATCGAAACGAGTCGGGAACGCCAGCCTTGATAGTGGGAAGCTCGCAGATGCTCTCTTCTCGCTGGATGTAAGCAGCCAGGGGCATGGTGATCTTCCACACCAGTACAATCAACGAATTTGCACCGCTGGTCTCTGCGCGCGTCAACACTTCAACGCTACTGACATGCGCAGACGTCTCTGACACCAGCACTCGTTTGATATCCGCCTCAGCTGCGGTCAACGGGAGACCATAGGTCGAGTGAGTTCCGTTAAACTCTAGTATGATCCTCGGCAAACTCAAACTGGAGTCAAGAGCACTAAGCTGCAGCTGGTACTCTGGCGAGCTCAGCGGTCGGATGACGACTTCGTGCACTTCAGCTTGGCGGGCTGTTGATACCAGCGGTGGGGCAATACACTTGAGTTCCAACGGCGTCAGAACCACTCCAGGGACACGAGTATTGTCGAACTGACATTCCACCGACTGGCTTCCCACGGCAAATCCTCGTCCGTAGATCGTCACAGCGTTCGATCCGACCAAGGGACCATATCTTGGACTTAGGGAAGTGATTGTAGGCACGGGATCGACGGTGAACATGAACCGTGACTCGCTAAAATCCCATCCGTTTCCCGATACTTCGATAAGCACTCGACCAATCGAGTCAGAGATCGTTGGCACCCGGCACAGCACCGCCGATCCGTCATCATCAAGAGTTCCTTGAACGACAGTGTCCTTGCCAAATCGGCACCAAACTTTGTCCCCCAGGCCGGATCCAGTGGTCTGGACGCGAATCAGTGTTCCTCCCGAAGCTAGCCCAGAGGCAGGGTCAATCGAGACAACCTCTGGAAGCCTGACGTACGAAAACGACAGATCAGACAAACCGACCGTGTCGTCCGAGACAGGAGGAATGAGTGAAGTTGAGCTCAGCTTGGTCATGTACACGAGCACAGTCTCTGCAGAGCCTGTTAAGTGAGGCGGGGTATCACATTCCGCTGTTTGGGCGTCCACGACATCGGCAGCGACGACGGAAGACCCAAATACGCACATTAGGTCATTGCTCTCATGCTCCACGACTTGCAGGAAACCTTCACCACGAATCGTGACACGAGTTCCTCCTCGATGTGGCCCCATTGCTGGTAGCAGACTGTGCGCGACAGGTACATCTTGGAACTGGAACATAATTGAGTCGGAGGTATAGTGCGTGCCATCAGTGGTGATCGATATCCAGACGAGCGAAGGGGTTTCTATAGCTGGTAGATCACACTCGATCCAATGCTCCATGATGAGAACAGCGCGGCTAACAGAGGTCTCGCCGATCATGCACGATAACATTCCGCGATGCAGTGCAGCGAATCCATCGCCAAAAACCTTGACGCGCGTCACTTGCCGGATTGCAC
>JAADYF010000314.1:0-25739 GCA_023338175.1 Phytopythium delawarense
CATGACAACCAGTTGCATTTGACGAGTCCTGCTCTGCTATTCGACTTTGAATGATGCTTCGTGGATACTGCAGACTGTGCAGTCGCGAGTTGTCATTCCTCCTCTCCTGGTGCAGATGGAACATCCGCACCACCTGCTGCTGCTTAGATCAATGTCGTTCATCTTGCGTTGCTCGTGCTTGGTTTGCGTCCGTCGTGGTTTGATTACGACTCCGTTTGGTCCTCCGCACAAAACTGCAACGCGATCCATAAAAGTCGTTTGTTCAACAAGATGCGCAACATTTGATGACGCCTCGCGCGTCACTGCTGCCTGCACGCCGCTTCACCTGATTGGTTGTTATTCGAATAACACGTCTAACTTATGGCAAGTAATACAGCGCTACCACTTCGCTCAATGATTTCATTGGTAGAACCCTGTCCAGATGAAATCTCATCTCCAAGTGAATCCTCAGAGTGATGGTCATGTTGCTTTTTTCTCGCGCGCCGACCCCGTCACTCTCAAAAATCACATAGAAACACCAAGTCAAACAACCCCACGAAGCGCTCGCCATCGCCATCCTCCTGCTCGCCGCATTCCTCCCCAGCCGTGCTCCGTCCCCGCGCCGCTTCACCGTGAACTTGACGCATGACCTGGTGGTTCTACGCCGTGGCGGTGGGCGGCGCGCCGGGCGTGTACGCGAGCTGGCGGGCGGCGCGCGCCGAGACGCAGTACTTCCCTGGCGGTCGCCTCAAGAAGTTCAAGACCTTCCGCGAGGCCGAGGCATTCATGCAGGCGCACGGCTCGAGCAGCGGCGCGCGCTTCGCGGTGGACCCCGTGGCGGACGCGCGCCGCAAAGCGCCGCCACGCAAGCCGCACCCGCGGCAGCGGTCGGCGCTCGTCGCCTTCTGCGACGCGGCCGTCGTCAACGCTGGCACCGCGACCAGCAAACGCCCGCGCGCGGCGTACGCGTGCGTGTTCCCATACTGCGACCGATGGAACCAGGTGGCGGCGCTTGAGGCGCCGAGCCCGACGAAGCACCGCGGAGAGTGCCTGGCGGCGCTGGCGGCGGTGCGGCGCGCAAACATCGAGGACCCAGGGCAGACGCGCGTGCTGTACGTGTTCTCGAGTAGCAGGTACCTGATCCACGCCATGACGGGCGCCGTCCACCTCTGGCTGCGCAGCGGGTGGAGGAAGCTGCGTGCGCGGCGCGTTTCCAGCTCTGGACTTGCAGGTGATGAGTACAAGCAGGAGGTCGTCGCAGTGCCCAATCGCGACGTCCTAAGCTGTTTGCTGGAGGAACTCGGTCGGCGAGAGGTCATCTGGCGACTTGTTGCGCCGGTTAGGTCCTCTAGTTCGTCGTCCTCGTCCTCGTCGCTGTCGTCATCGGGTCAAGCCAATTGGGAGGCGACGTGGCGTCGCGTGGCGCGTGATGCGGCGGTGCAGGCGGCGCGCGCGTGGGCATCATCCGGGACGCTCGCGATCGTAGCAGACGGCGTACAGCTAGGCCGCAAATGCAGTGAACTCGCTCGCTACGAGGTGGTGTGCGTTGCGGACCAGGTGCGGAGCCGCGACGACGACAATGCAAGCGTCGTGGGCGGCGGGATCGGCGCCAACCGCGTCGGCTTTGCCTGCGTGTTCTCGTCCAAAGAGGTGTGGAACGTGATTGACGAGGTACTGGATCAGCCGCGGACACGGGAGCATGCTTTGCTGATGGCGGTGCTGAGCGCGCTCGAACGAGTGAACTGCGACGACCCGAAGGGAGAGCACCCACTGCTCGTGTATACCGATAGCCCCGAGCTGGTGCAGCTGATGACCGCCAAGGTTCCCGTGTGGGCCGACCGAGGGTGGCGCGAAGGCAATGGTGCGCCGGTTCCCCTGCGCGTGATACTGCAGCGGATCGTCCGCGCGAGCGAAAACCGCCACGTCAGCTGGCAGGGAAGCGCCGAGAAGGAGATGAAGAGGAGGTTCGGCCTCGCGCACCAGCTCGCACGTCGGAGGCTCGCCGTCGGCCAGCGGCTGCCGAGCGTCGCGAGCTCCACGACCGGAACGAACCTGCGATCTCGCGCGTCCACAATGTCATGGGTCGCATTCAACGAGTGAAGAGGTGAGCAATGCTTCATTAATGAAGTGCTGAGAGGCTTGTCAAGGTCATCTGCACGAAGATGAAGGCGCTGTCGTCTCAGGAAACGCTCGCGTGTTTCCTGGCGAATCCGGGGGCAATCACTGGCATTTCGTATCAGTGGCAGCAGAAGCCTTCGAACGTGGACCGCGTCGATGACGGGGCATTCGTTGGTTGGATGGTCGAGTCTGGCAACAACACGGGTGAGCCATTAGGCTCGTCGACTTGCGGCGCAGAGTCGTTCATGAGCGCTCGAATACGCCGCTCGATGTCGCGATTCACTTCGCGGATGATCTGGCAGCGCTGCTGTCGAAGTCGCGATGCTGATGTCATGCGCCACGAGAAGCCGTCACGCTTGGTGACGGGAAACGCGCTCAAGCTCGCTGGCATTGAATGTGCGCTTCTCCACCGTTGCTTCGTCTGCACCGACTTCCGAGTCTCAAGACCGCTTGGAAGTACCCGGGGCCCAGAGAAGAATTCGAAGTACCTGATGATACCCTGGACGTCTACTTGCACGGATGACGCCGTGTGATACTTCGTTTCGGCACTGCTTGCTTCTGGTTGGAGGTTAATACGGCGCTCGATGCGCTTGCTGCCCGCGACTTCGGAACACTTGTGATCGGTGCCAAGATGACCCAGGCTGCTTGTTTTCCGGAACGCACGCTCTGAGGATGCTGGTTGCTGAGCTGGATCGTCAAGTGCATCATCGAGTTGAAGTTGGGAGGTGGTGAGATGACGCGGACTGCATTTGGGTGAACACTTGAAGCGCAGGAGATGCTCGTCACGCACGGTGAAGCAATCCATACGATGAAGCGCAACGCTTTCATCACACCCAGTCGTCGACAGCGTCGCACTTGCTGGCTGGCACTCAGTTGCGTCGATACTGGGGCTTGTAGATACGCTGCGCACACATTTCGAATGCCTCAGTGGCGTATCGGCACTGCCAGACCCGTCCGGGCAGCACAGAGCGTCGCATTTATGGTCACCGTCCGAGCTCGGCAACGCATCAATTGGAGCGTCAGCGATTCCCTGCAGTGCAGAGGGTACACCCTTCAACTGACCAAGTGCTTGATGTTGGTCAGAGCTCGCTCTTGCCGCGGGAATTCGTGTCAGCGGATTGACGACTGCGGCTCCAAGCACCTGCTTCCATCGCGCATAATCGGACGCACTGGTCGCTCTGAACAGCACCCGCAGCGGCGGCGTCTCATTCGAGGCTGTGCCACCATCTTCAGGCAATGTGGTCGTGTGGCACCACTCGATACCGAAGGTGAAACGAGCCTCCGCCGCTGTTGGAAGCTGACAGAACCGCGCTGATAGCTTGCCTCCTGGAGTAGTAAGCGGGTACACACCGGCATCTCTCGGCAATCCTGGATCCATCAGCTCGGGCAGCAATCGCCCGCGGTTGATCACCAAGACGGCGACAAGCGACAGCACCTCCGCGCCACCGGCGTCGTGCGCTATTGACACTGGGACATACCGCAGATCGACGGTCGTCTGCCGCCTGACCCAAACCAAACGCGCACAGCATCGCATATCGTAAAAGTGGCAATTAGCACGAACTCGAAGGTATGGACTTACCAGAAGACGCCAAGCGTCTGGACCAAGAGCGATCCGCTCTCCGCGTGCGGCACCTCCATTCCGACAGCGTCTCCGTCGTCTTGAGAGAGCGATCGAAAAAGAGAGCTGCGATACTGCGAAGCTTGATCGCCTTCGCCTCCAGAGTCAAAGCCGATGCGGATACTCTCGGGTGTGCGCTGGGCGGCAAGTTGGCGAGTGAGGAAGGCGAGGTTGCCTTTACGGCTCGTCGTCTTATTTCTGCGGCTCGTCTTCTTGTTTGGCAACTCCAAGTGACAAACCGCGCTTCATTCCTTCACTCACGTGCAACGCGTCACTCCGTCTCAGTCACCTCGAAGTCACGGTCTTCACGCGTCGCGGCGCCACAGTTGCGATTGGTTGATTCATCAAGTCCTCCGAGGTCCGTCACGCTTCCATCCACGCGCTACAACGATATTGGTATGCGAGCATTGCCCCATGAGCATCCTGAGAGCCTGCTGGTCCGACTGCACATGCCGACTGAGCAAGTCTTGCGGTTTGACAATCAAAGTGCTCAACGCAGCTGCATTCCAAGTTGAAGCGAGCCCGGGGATCAGATCCACGTAGCCTCCAGCTTCTGCGTTCTTCCCATTCCACTGGCTCACTGGCCAACTGTGTGGACCGCAGACGCATCTCCTTGGCTTCCCAGTTCACGGCCAGAGAACTTCGAGGCGTTCTCGGCATTTCCAAAGACGCACCGTGACCGAAGCACTCGGTTTGTACGCTGCGCGCCGGAGTGTCGAGCATGGCACGGAGCAAATTCTATGCCGTGGCGCGGGGAAGGAAAACCGGCGTCTTTGGGAAGTGGGCGGATGCGGAAGCACAAGTGCTGGGATATCCTGACTGCAAACACAAGAGCTTTCCGACCTATGAAGCAGCGGAGATGTGGCTTCTCGAGTTTGACGTGATGCAACTCGCAGTGCAAGGTGAGCAGGAACCGGAGTACTTTGTTGTCGTCGTGGGAAAACACCCGGGGATCTACGCGGATCGAGGCGCTGCCAAGAGCGAGACGGAGGGGGTTACGTGTGCCGACATGATCCCCTGCGCGAGCTACCAAGACGCAGAAGCGCATTTGAACCAGTTCGGCTTGAAGTTCAACCCGCCAACAGCAGACACCATGGGGTATTGCTCATGGGTAGCAAGCGTCGTCGTCGATCACCCCGAGCTCGACAGCTCCATGATCGCGTTTTGCGACGGAAGTCTTCCCCGCAACGGTGAAAGGACTGATGGGAAGATCGCGTGTGTCTTCCCACTCAGGTCTGACTTGAACGTGGACAAGTTTGACACCGAAGCGACGACCAACAACCGAGCCGAGTACATCGCTGGAATTGCAGCGCTGGAGCAAGCGAACACGGCGGATCCGGGCCGTCAGATACGGCTTGTCATCTTCACGAGCAACCTACTCTTGGTTGACTCGATGACCAAGTACATTCACACCTGGAAGTGCAATGGCTGGAAGAGGTCGAGGGGCCAGCAAGTCGAGAACCAAGACCTGCTCGAGATCCTCATCTCGTTTAGTGACCGACGCACGGTGGAGTGGCGACATGTGCCCAAAAAGAAGGGCATGAGCTCGTGGGTGTGGCACTGGAGCGACCTCACTGAAGGCAAAGCGCGTTTCCGACCCGACAACGCCGCTGCCGCCTGATGTGCGAGGCTTGTTCGACTTGGAGGCGTTGGGGCTCAACAGTAGGCATGATGCATAGTGTTCGATGGAGACCTGACAATTGCATCGTACATCAAATGGACTGAACTGAATGACTTTGATCATCCCATCGCGCAGTGAGGCAATGAACACCTTCTCTTGTGGCTGGTTCAGTCACTCGGACGGACATTCACGCGCACTCCATCACTCAACCAAGACCACAGGTGGCAACATGCACACCACGTGGGAGGCGCACTGGAACAGCGTGGTCGACAACCTGGCGAATCAGTCGGCACGCGTCAACGACGAGCTGCAGCGCAAGGTCGCGCGGTTTGTTTGATGTACGTGTGTGTGGCTTGATGGAGAAGGACCTGTCTTCATCTTCACGGTCTTCCTGGATTGGGGTGATCGTCTGTATTGACTTCGCCCTTGTGCGCGATCACACGACGCCAATGGATCAACCGCGAGCCTTGCAAGTCGCGGAGTTGCTGGATCACGTCCTGGTTCTTAACCGGCGTGCCGGCGATCGTGACCCAGCCGTTGCGGATCCATGCGTGAATCCACTCGCGCATCGTCATGACGAGCGACAAGCTGCTCGTGAACACAAACAGCGCCTTGTCCTGCGCTGGGTCCTGCTCGTTCGCAAACTCCAGCGCCATGACGGCGGTCATGAACTCGGCGCGGTTGCTCGTGTGGATTCCTGGCTTGACAAGAGGCCCAACGATGTTGTGCTCGGGTCGATGGGGGAACACACACGCAATCGCCGCGCAGGCGTCTGGACTACCGTTGCGGAGTACGCTCCCGTCGCAGAAGGCGACCAGCGAGCGCGGGTGCTTGAGGTCCTCCACATGTCACGGCTTGTCCCTGGCAGCCCAGTGGCGATAGCCGCCGTCGTCCTCCAAGGCGCAACGCCCCGGCATCAGCGCCTTGCCGAACCTGCTCAGGAACGCCTCGGCCTCCCAGAAGCGCTCGAACTTCTTCATGCGGAAGCCAGGGAACCTGAACGTCTCCTGCTTGGCGTCCTGGAAGTGCGTGTAGATGCCCGGTCGGCGGCCGACCGCCACGGCGTAGTACCAGTCTGTGTCGTCCTCCAGACTCTCGTATACTCCGCGCAGGAACAGGTAGCGCTCGGCGTCGTCGCGGTACGCGAACTTCTTGTACAGCGCGCCGGGGAAGCCCTTGACCAGGCCGAGCACCTCTCCCCAGTAGTCGGTGAAGATGCCGGTCCGCTTGCCCACAGCCATGGCGTAGAACCACGTGCCAACGGTGTCGCAGTCCGAGTCCTCACCGCCATCCGAGCACGAGTACTCCTCGCTGTACGCCACCGAGCGGTCGTCCTCGTCATCATCCGAGTACGACGAGCGCGTCGACGCGTAGCTCAAGTCCGCGGCCGGCGCATCGATAACGCCGCAGTACCGGAGCAGCATGTGGGGGAGGAAGCGAGCGCGTGGTATGCTGAAGTGAGTATAGGGGTGGAAGGCGTTGTCGGTCTCGGCCAGTTGGGTCGAATTGGAATGTGAGGGCGGGGGCATGCTGGGAAAGTCGACCATTGCGGCCCATGCCAGGCGAGTATGTAATATAGGAGGGTTTTATATATGATACTATGTAGGGGAATACAGTCTTCAAGTGGTGAAACTGGGGTCATCATACCGTCGTATGAGTTATGGAGGGGGGTGACCTCTTCACCAGGCAACTTCAACGCGCGCTGCAGTCTATTGCACAGGCTGAGTCTTGGCACTTCAACATGGCCAGCGGTTCAGAGCAGATATGCTGTTTGATAGGATATTCGCCCAACCATGTCACTCAAATGCAGCGCTTCACCCCCGCACGTCGGAGGCATCGGCATGAATGAAAGCAGTGCCGCGACCTCCATGGCCACACCACAGGACACCACACACACACATACACACGCTCTGCAGTCGTCTCTCCGTCCGGCTAGAAGCTGTCGGCGGAGCGCGAGAAGCTCTTGGCGCGCTGGTCGGCCACGTCCTTCCAGTGCGTGACCCACGACGTCACCTCGGCGTTGGCGCGCACGTGGCGCCAGTAGATGCTGCGGCCGCCCTGTGCGTTCAGCAGGTCGAGGATGAGGTCCTGGTTCTTGACGGGTTTGCCGTTGCTCTTGCGCCAGCCGTTGGTGCGCCACGTGTGCACCCAGTCCCGCATCGTCTTGATCAGCAGCTCGTTGTTCGTGTACAGGAACAGCGGCTGCTTCTCGCTCGGGTCCTCGATGTTTGCGCGCTCCATCGCGGCCAGCGCAGCCTCGTACTCGGCGCGGTTGTTGGTCAGCGGCGGGTGGCGGACCAGCCCGACCTCATCCCAGCTGCGGTTGTGCGGGAAGACGGACGCGAATGCCGCGCGGGCGCTGCGACTGCCGTTCCGCAGCGCGCTTCCGTTGCAGAATGCGACCAAAGTGTCGGGGTCGCGCGGGTCGATGACGTGCGCTGGCCGGAGCTTGGCGTGCCAGTGGCGGTCGCCGGCTTCGTCCTGGAAGGCGCAGCGGTTCTGCAGCACGAGGCCGTACGAGGCCAGGTACGCCTCGGCCTGCCACAGACGCGCGAACTTCCTCATGCGGAATCCCGAGAAGCCCGATGTTTGGTCCACGGCATCGCCCGAAAAGGTGTAGATGCCCGGGAAGCGACCGACCGCGACGGCGTAGTACCAGTCCGTGTCGTCCTCCAGGCTCTCGTACACGCCGCGCAGGAAGAGGTAGTGCTCGGCGTCCGCGCGGTCCGCGAACTTCTTGAACTGCACGCCCGAGAAGCCCTTGGTCAGGCCCTCCACCTCGCCCCAGTAGTCGGTGAAGATGCCCGTGCGTCTGCCGACGGCGACGGCGTAGAACATCGTCTCGGACTCGTAGCTGGACGCGGACGGAGACGCCGACGCCGAGCGCGAGCCGTAGTAGTCGTCGCCGTCCGAGGACGAGCACGAGGACGTCGAGGACCCGTAGTCGAAGCCGTAGCTGTAGCTGCTGTACGGCATCTCGAGATCGACTTGTTACACTTGCCAAGTGTTGCGCGCAGTCTGCAGGTTGTCAAACTGAGAAGCTGGCGACAGCTGTGAGAATCCCGTTCAGGTGAATATATTATACTGATGCATATATCATTTATTAAAGGAACTAACGGTGGTATGTCACATATTTTTAAAGATATTTACACCTGTTACTCGCAATGAACTAATAGATTGATATCATGTATTGAGGTCCGAAATCGATCGTCACCTGCATGTGTCAGTTGGGCGTCACTCAATGCCGCTGAACAGGTGGAGGATCGATACATTTTCACTGGCAGTCGTCGTTCAGAAGATATGCTATTCGCTGCTGCCAGCTTGTGCTAGAGCCATGTCAATGCATCATCGGAGCGCTCAGCTTAGCGGCGGTTGCCGATCTCCGAGTTCCAGTTCGGCGCGTTCTCGAACCCGTTGCGGCCGCGCTGGTAGTCGCTGATGGTCTGGTGGATCTCCGACTCGGTCGTCATGACGAACGGGCCGTACTGCACCACGGGCTCGTTGAGCGGCTTGCCGCTGATCACGATGAACTCGAGCCCGTCCGCGTCGTCTGTCGTCACGTGCACGCCGTCGCCCTCCTCCTCCATCACGATGGCGTGGTGCGCCTCGACGCGCTCGCCGGCGCACTCGCCCGTGCCGCTCAGCGTGTACACGAACGTGTTGTGGCCCTCGGGCACCGAGTAGTCGAGCGTGGCGCCCTGCTTCAGGATGAAGTGGATGTACGTGACGGGCGCCTCGGGCTCGATCGGGCCCTTCTGGCCGAACACCTCGCCCGAAAAGACGATCGCCTCGACGCTCTTGTCCGCGTTGAACGCGTGCGGCACGGTCTCGCGCTTGATCTCCTGGTACCGCGGCTCCATGATCTTCTTGGCGCGCGGCAGGTTGATCCACAGTTGCAGCCCGTGCGCGCGCTCCGAGCTCGCGGGCATCTCGGCGTGCAGGATTCCGCGGCCGGGCGTCATCCACTGCAGGTCGCCGGGCCGCAGCGCCCCCTTGTTACCGAGGAAGTCCTCGTGCAGCATCTGGCCCTTGGACTTGGGGAACACGTACGTGACGGTCTCGAACCCGCGGTGCGGGTGGTCCGGGAAGCCGCCCGGGAGGCCCACGTTGAACTCGTCGAGCATGAGGAACGGGTCGAGGTTGCGCAGCTGGTGCGAGCCCAGCGAGCGGCGCACGGTCGCGCCAACGCCCTCGCCCTGCTCGCGCGCCACGAACTTGAACGCGATCTTGCGGGTATTGAACATGTCGGCGGACGGGATGTCTGCTGCTGCGGTGGTGGCGGTGTCTTCTTGCAGGACGGCGGCCTCCTGCGCGACACAGACATCGCCGGCGTTAGCAACCGCGCAGTCCCCGGCGGCCGCGGCGTCCAGAGCGACTTCTTGCGGCGTCGATGCGCCAGCCGAGAGCGCCAGCAGCAGCGCGCTCGCGACCGCCAGCGACCGCAGCAGAGGCATCCGCATGGCGGCAGGAGGTCGGCGCGTGGACGGAGACAGTCGGGACTCGGCACTCACCTCGTTATCCGCGACGTGGCAAAGCGTTAAATGGGAAGGGAGGAGGGAGTGGGAAGCCGAAGGGAGCCGCTTGAGGTTCGTCGTCGTCGCTCTTCCGCTGATGCAATGGAGGGTGTCTGCACCGCCAGCAGGTTGTGCCCAAGGTGTCGATAGACTCTGGTAGCGAATATATATCATTTTACGCATTTGCTAAATGTTGTAAGTATTTCATACAATTAGAACCAATATCCCTTCATAAATTATATTATTATCAAAATATAGGAGTCAAAATTGTAGTTGTTTCAGTAGTCGGACTCAAAAAGATAACTGATATCAGTATAAACGTGGGACATTTGTTCACTCTATCCGAGTCGTCAGCAAAGTGGGCGGCTGTGATTGGTGGATTGCCATGATTAGTGCATCTGAATTTCTGATTCAAGCGATTCCATTGGAAAATAATGAATTCTGCTATTTTGAGATGACGATATCATCTTGCTTTTGGCAGTCATTACCCAATGAATGCGCAAAAACGGATATTTACATCTAAAATGACCCTCCATAGGAGCAGATTAACGTCTCTCATTGGTCCGCCTCTCATTTGACATTCTCCGCCCCTTTCCCAGCTCGCGCGCATCTGCGAAAATTGCGTTTCCGAGCCACTTCAAGCAAAAAAACGGTGTTGGATTCTTTGGTGCCGCAAAACTCAGGACTCTCGCCGACTTGGCACCAAGCACCGCGACCCTGGCGAGCATGACGACGCCCGTCGAATATGCTGCCTCCACGTCGTGGCATGCTACCGTGCGAGAACTCCGACGACGCCACGCTCGCTCCACGCACGGTCTCTGCTGACTGGGCAGGCCACGCCGACAACTGATCGGTCGGCAGCTGGCCGGCGCGCGACGCAGGAAGGCGCATCTCCGCGTCCATCCGGCCGGCGCGCGACTCGCATGTATGCGACTGCGCTGGACCGCTCCGACGCACCTGAGCGCACCTGTGCCTCCTCCTCCCCTCGCCTCCCCTCCTCCCCTCGTCTCGCGAGACGTTCTCTCGCGTCTCCACCATCCATGCGCGGACCTCGCCTTTCTTCACGGCTGGCGTCCAAATCGCGATTCTTGAATCAAAAACCCCGTGTTCTCCTCCGCCATTGGTGGACGCGCGCCACGCGAAATCAGAAACAGACCCAAAATCGCGATTTTCAGCGAAAAGCACACTCGGAGAACGCCAACTTTCAGATACACTTTCACGCAGGTCGAAGTCTCCAAGTCGAAGGAAGGCCAAGGTGGCGGCAGTCCGCGACTTGCTCTATCGAACGCCCGCGGCGACGACACGCGGCCCGGTGGACAGGCGGCCAAGCACGTGAACGGACGGCCAGACAGGCAGACTGCGGCCTTGGCAAAGGACCGGTCGCCGAGGCGCAAGATCCCGCGAGACAGGACAGGAAAGGCAAGGCAGGCAGGAAGACGAAGACGCGGACGCTTGGCCGCATATGATGACGCGCGACGAGGCCGCGGCGCGCGCGCTGCCCGCCATCGGAGAGGACGCGCGCGTGCTGCTGGCGCTGCGGCTCGCGTCGCCCCCCGCGGCCGCCGCGAGGAGCGCGCCGGAGGGCGGGACGCCGTCGCTCTCGCCGTCCTCGTCGTCCCGCGCGTCGTCCGTCTCGTCCAACTCGTCCTCGCTGCTCGGCAGCGCGCACCGCCTCCAGCGGCGAGGCAGCCGGCGAGACGGCGTTGCGGCCTCGCCCCAGCCTGTGTGCATCGCCTACAACAGCAGCGGCGACGTGCGGCCGCTGCGGCGCCGGTTCCTCAGCTCGGACGTTGCCTTGAAGCCGGCGGGCGCGGCCGGCAACCTGTCCGGCGGACGCTTTCTCAGCCCCTTGACGAAGCTGCACGCGTCCTCGTCCACGTCGTCGCTGTCGCTGCGGCGCTGGGTGACGGCCAAGGCGTCGGCGGTGCGCGGAGGCATCACCAGGAGCCTCAGCCTGAACCGGTACCCGAGCGCCGCCGGCGACGGTGTCCCGACCGCGGGGCCGTGGGACGACGGCGTCTTTGAGCCTGAGCGCCCTCGTACGCGGTCCGAGAACTTCCTCAACCTCGTCAAGCGCAGCCACATGCATCCGAACAGTCTGGACCTGTTCCCCGTGGAAGGTGGCGCGGACGAGGAGGAAGACAGCGACCTGAACGACGACGACGGCAGCGACAGCAGCGTCTCCTCCTCAATGGGCGACGCCGAGAACGCCGGAGACGTCGCCAACGTGAGCCAGCAGCCGAGAGAGCTGAGCACCAAGGAGCAGCAAGAGAAGCTCGAGAAGCTGCACAACCTGCAGCGACTGCTACAAGAGGGCTTCATCACTGTGACAGAGTACAAGGACCGCCATGTGCAGCTCGTCGGGGAGGCGAGCGCCGTCTCGGAGCCGAGTACGTCGCACCAATCCGGCTGATCACGTGCGTCTGACGCTTGCTAATTGTTTTCTCTGTCTACCGCAGCCATCGCCAAGGCGACCGACTTGCTCGTGCTCCAGCTCCCCATCATCTACCACGAGCCGCCCGACTTCTCGCAGATCCGCGCGCGGGACGCCATCAAGCACGTTTTCGACTCGGTCAGCTGCAAGGTACGAGTGCTTCCATTAATGAGCATCGATGAGTTGGGATACCTAAGCTGATAGCTACCGATCATTGTTGCTGTTCGCCAGTGGACGTCGTCACGCATCCAGGTCAAGATCGACTCGCAGCCATTCGCGCGCGGTGGGTTGCGGCAAGTGTTCCACATGCAGGACCTGAGCGCCGTCAGTGCAAGCGCGAGCGGGCAGCGGTACGACTCGTACGTGGCCAAGGTGGCCATCAACCCCAATGAGAACCCGGACACGTACTTCCGAGACGTCGAGATGCAGGCGGTGGCCGCCAAGTTCGCCAAGCTGTACAACTCGTACAACCCGCCTCGGCGCGTCGAGTTCCTCGAGGCATGGATCTTGCAGTTGATCCCGTCGACACTCAAGAGCGCGGGGGAAGATGAGGACGAGGACGACCTGCCTGACGGTCTGTCGCTTCACGGCACGATCTGTGGCGTCGAGCCGTTCATCGCCGGCGAGTACCACAAGCACAACAACAACTTTGGCTACGTGAGCGAGCTCGAGCGCAACACACCGCAGGCGTTCTCGCACTTCACGTTCGAGGCATCGGGCGAGCAGATCCTGGTCGTGGACATCCAGGGCGTGGGCGACCACTACACGGACCCGCAGATCCACACGCGGCGCGGCAAGGAGTTCGGCAAAGGCAACCTCTCGGTGCGCGGCTTCGAGCGTTTCCTCGGGTCGCACCGGTGCAATCCGATCTGTCGGTATCTCAAACTTCCGCTGATCAACCCGAAGGACGACGATCCGATGCGCAGCAACGCCGACCCGAAGGGCACTGTCCCCGCGCAGACGTACATGAATCAGCCGCGCGTCGACAAGGTCGACTCGGTGCTTTGCCACTACTACACGGCCTCGAAGGCCTTCCAGCGGTATCGCGCCGCCGCGTCCAAGCAGGAGCAGCGCGAGGTTGAAAGCCCGCCAAAGTCCTTGGCGTACTATCTGGGCGGCAGCGTCCAGAATGAAGCAGAAGGAGCCGCGAAGGAGAGCGACACCGACAGCAAGCACGCGGCCATGCGAGCGCTGCGTGAGATGCGCTACGACCAGCGCTCGTGCTCGTTCTTCTTCTGCGGCGCCGGCCAGCAGTGCGTCATCTCATGAGATGTCGTCTTCGCAGCCATCGCCACCAACAATGTGCCATAGAGATGAAAGCAGCATGTATTTAAGCCTGTGAAAAGGAAGAAGCTGTTGTCTATTGCTCCATGTGTGCCAGAATGCAGCGGTCGACCGCCTCAATGCGCGCTTCGAGCCTTTGGACGCGTGCTCCAGCCGTCAAGTGGCGCATTCGCCGCCTCAGAGGCGACGAAAACACCAGTGGGCACCCTCCATAACCTCTAACTCCAGCACCTGCCTCATCGTTGCTGACGATAGCAGCGAACGGCGCGGCGCCAATGCGTCGGCCGTACTCGGCTGCGTTCTCCTGCGAATCGAACAGCATGAGCTCCTTCAGGATGGACTTGACGACCGATCTCTTCAGGGACTCGTAGCCGGGGACGACGGTCGCGTGGTCGTATGCATAGCCGAGGAAGCCCGGGCAGTCGTCAAGCGGCGGGGACGGCTCGTACTGCGGCCAGTGAGGGTTGTCGATCGGCACGAACGTGATGGGGCCGACGAAGTGCGAGCGCTTGCGGAAGGCCGTCACGTCCTCGGGCGTCCGCGCCAGCACCATGCTGAGCGCGCTCTGGCGCTTGTGCGCCACGAAGCGGGCGATTCTCGGGTCGCGGAACTCGATCAGGTCGCAGAACATGGCGACGAACCCGTGGCGGCCGCGGTCCTGCGTGCTGAAGTCCTCGAGCGCAGTGGCGATCGGCTCGATCGCCAGCGTGTGCTGCAGCTCCACGTCCAGCGCGTCTCGCAGCGAGAACAGGTACGACTTGAACGCGCAACTGGACGCGATGACGGACGGGAACTCACACCGAGGAGTCGTAAGAAGCTGCGAGTAGAGCGCCTCACGGTGCTGGTTCACGAACTCTCGCCAGGCGCGGCTGACGGCGCGCACGTGTGCAAGCGACTCGCCATCCAGGAAGGACGCGATCAGCAGCGAGACGCCGTCCATCTCGGTCAGCACGCCGCTAGTGTCTTCTCCGGAGCACGATGGAGATTCCGGCATGGACAGCACTCGCGTCCGGACTTGAGGCGGCGCGTTCGGCACGAACATGGACTGCATTGCCCAGGACGCGTCCGCCCCAGAGACTGGCGACGCCGTCGACGACAGGAGCTGGAGCTGGGCGTGCACATTCTGCTGCAGGCGCTGCACTCCGGAGTGCACGCGTTCGATCAGCACGTCCATGGCGGTCTCTGCAATGTTGTAGCGGGGGAACGAGGTGGCTGGATGGCAAATGGCGGAATGGCGGAATGAACAGTGCTGGTCGGTTTTGAGGTTCGGACATGGCTACATTTGTGTGGCGTCATTTCTAGCCAATGAAATGGGTCTATTTGTGGAATAGGTTGAGTTTCTGGCGAATCAGCGGCGTGTTGCACATGCCACTGCTTCCGGCTTGGCACGCGCTGATTGGCTGGGCTTGTCACCGCCTGTGTGCTTGAGCGTCGACATGCTGCGGTTGATCAAGAGCACCACGTCCTCGGTTGCGTGCTGCACGCGTTGGATGGCGCCATACGGGGCTTAAATATAGCGCTCGAGGTCCATGGATCAAGGCTGGATGGGGTCGGTTTGGCGGGGATCGATGCGCGTGAAGCGAGTCGCCATGTAGCCAATAGAAGAACGTTTATCAAGCTCAAGTGTCAATGGACCGATCGACCTGCGCCACCAACATGCATGGAAGCATGGCGCAGGGCTACGAGAAGTACGGCTTCGGGCCGCACTGTCGCTGGCCGGAGACCGTGAACCGGCAGTAGTCGCCCTCGGCGCAGTCTCCACCGCTGTCCCCGCACTTGAGCGCTCCGTCGGTGCCCTCAGCCTCGCGCTTGTCGTCCGGGACGATGTCCGGCGGGACGCATTGGCACGCAGTCGACGCTTTCCAGCACTGGCACTCGAACTCGCGCTGGCAAATGGGCTGCGCGTCCGCCGTCTGCGGGTCGCAAAAGTCCCAAGGCGCGGCCGACATGGCCTCCTCGGCGAACGGGTCATCGCGCATCTTGTCGGGCTCGTAGGGCAGGCACGAGGGCGGGTACGCGGCCATCTCCTTGCCCACTTCCATGCGGCAGACGTAGTCACGGGACGCGCACATGGGAACCTCGTCCACGGACGTCTCGCACGACTCGCCGTCCGCCACCACCCGCGCAAACGCTGTGGGGACGGAGGCCGTCGCCTGCGTCTCCGCCGCGCCGCCCGTCTCCGCCGCATCGCCCGCCCACAGGACGTGGACAGCCACGTGCAGCGCATGCGAGTGCGTCGCTGGCGACATCTCCGCGGCTGCCAAGCCCGCGCCAAGCGCCGCCAAGGACCACAGCAGGAGGCAGCGCATCTTGAATCGACCGGTTCGAGAATCAAAGTGATCGAGGAGCTCGATGTTGAGGATCTCAGTTTCAGACGGTGGCACGGAGAGTGCCTGAGGAGCTAATGGTGGCAGCAGTCACTGGGTTGTGCCAATGTTGAGGAAGAGAATGGGAATCTGAGAATGGTGAGACGACGCGGAACATTGACTTGGGTGTTGGTGTCGCCTGCTCCATGAATGCTACGGCTACGGGGTGAGAAGCGAACCCGATGGCCGCGTTACTGGGAGTTGACACAGAGAGAGAAGAAGTCGTTGAAGGCCTCGCAGGTGAGGCCGTCGGCGCACACGTCGTCAGCGTCCTCGTCGCCCGTGCAGTCGCCGTAGAGCGGGATGCCCGGCAGGTACGGCGCGTCGGCGCACTCCTGGATGCTGCCCTTGGTGCGGCAGTACTTGCCCGGGTCGCACGCGCCGGCCGTACCGTTCGAGAGCGTGCAGCCCTCGGCGACGGCGCCGCGGTTCAGGCGGTACGCGTCGGGCGGCATGCAGTAGCAGTCCGTGTTGGCCGTGTCGTGGCACAGGCACTGGAAGTCGAACAGGCACTTGGACGGTAGCGACGTGTCCGTCGTGCTGCACTCGGACCACGGCGAGGTGGTCGAGTCGTCAATCTCGTCCAGGAAGGCGTCACCGCGCGGCAGGCAGCGGCTCACGCCCGTGCCGTCGTCCTGGCACTCATACGCCGCGTCGGCGCACAGCAGCACGGCGCCGCCGTTCGGGCACGTCGCGTTCACCTCGATCACCTCGGTCTCCTGGAACTTGTGGTGGTGCACGCCACGGCCGCGGCTGCGGCGGTGCGACGAGCCCTCGGAAAGCGCGAGCGTCGCGGCGGCAGCGATGGTAGCGGCGGTAAAAAACTTCATCGTGTGGGGGAAGCGGGGGCGAGGAAGGCGGTCGCTTGTCTGGTCGGCAGGAACTTGGAGAATGGCATTGGAGCACGATCTTTTGCCTGGAAGATCGGCAAGTGGGTGTCTGTCGACCCCATATTCTGATCTGGTGTCCTGCACAGAGTGGCGCCTCGAGGTGGTGAAGGTGCTGCGGATTGGGCGGAACGGGACGGATGAAGACGGACAGCAAGTGAATTTGTCAGCTGAGCAGCGACCTGATTGGTCAGATTGGCATCTTGCGGCGGAACAGGATTTTGTGGCGTCCTCAAACAGGTGGCGGCTGCAATTTTTTCGCTGTTTGGGATTCAGATCTGAGGTTGGATGCCCAGATCTGAGCGGTACGGAGAAGGTTTGAAGTTGCAGCTTCAACCGTGATCGAGGCAGAATGGTCCGGACTTCAGAGACTCCAATGATGTTGGTTGCGCCTCTTCGATTTCGCCACAACATTCTCTCAGGCAATAGGAGAGAGACCGAGCGAGTCCGACCTCGGAAGGTGGCGGAATGGAAGGGGAGCGCGGCTCCTTCTTGATGGGCTGCCACCATTGTGCAACAAATGAATCAGGCTCGATTTCGTGTCGGACCACGAGTCACGACGGTCATGACCGTCAACTTGGTCGCGTCCTGCAATCGCAGAGATTGCTCAAAGTGGTGCCACTGCGAGGTGTAGCACAATTGCAGCACCTTGAAAGGGTGGACACTGCAATGGTTTGCGCAACCTTTAAATACCTTGCAGCAAACCTGAGATTGAAACTGCTGCCGCCGCGGTGACGTGTCCAGCACGCCGCCGAAACCACCGGGACAAAGTGTTGGGTGCGGTGGTGATTCCGATGCATTGAAGAGCGCGCATTGCATCTCCTGACCGCGGCGTCCAGTGTGCCGTAGTGGCCGATCATGTGACGCGCTGGCATCTCGGCCGCGAAAATGGTCCCACACACTAGCGGACCATGCGCATCTCAGAAAGCGTCTGAGTCTCTGATGACGCCCTCGATCTCCGCAAGTGTAACTTCGTGGCGTCGACGCGCCAACCTGAGCCAGCAACTGCGCCATGTTTTTTCGTCGCGTCGCTCAGTGCGCTTCACTTGAATAGTGTATGCCACGGGTGATGGAGCGCGAAACCGAAGAGAAACCGACGCAGGAAGGAAGAACGCCTTGCTCCAAGTGCACCGCAGACGAACAACAGCATGGACGACTGGCCACTCCGCTTTTCGCCGCCAACCAGACGCACGTCGCCCACCACAGTCTGTGACAAGGTACAACCAGCGCGAGCCACCAGATGGCTTGGATGAGCGACAGGGATTCTGACGTGTCCTTTCCTCTTATCCCGCAGAGTTTCCCCTCGACGCCCGCCGCGCACTTTCTAATTAGAAGCGGAGAAGCATGGAGTCGTCGGCGCTGCCGCTGGCGCGCGGGTCGGTGGACATGGCGCCGCTAAGCCCCGGTGGCGCGGCCTGGTCACCGCGGCTGCACGTGAGCTCGGCGGACGCCATGCCGAACCGCGACCAGCAGCAGGCGCTGCTCATGCGCCGCGTTAGCAGTTACCAGGGCGGCAACTTCTTCGACCAGAGCCGGAGTCTGCAGCTGCGACAGGACTCGCGCGGTGGCCGTGGACTCACTCCGATCGGGCGGAAGAAGAGCGCGCGCCACAGTTACGGCAGCGGCGGGAACAGCGCGCCGCGCGCGACGAGGAGCAGCTTCTTTGCGGTCACGGCTCGCGCGCTGGCAGGCGACGAGTCGGAGCGCGGCGAGCCGCTGCACAAGCGCGTGCAGAACGGCGTCACGACGGTCATGGTCAACTTCACGTCGGGCGTGATCGCGTTCCTGCTGTCGTCGACGCTGGCCGTCTCGTGCGCCAGTGTGATCGTCGGGCACGGCACGCCGCTCGCGTCCGTCATCGCCGACTTCATCGACATGAACCTGCTGGGAACCGCAGTGCTGTGCGTGGTGCTCGCGTGGAAGAGCCAAGCGCCGTGGACTCTCGGATCCATCGACGTCTTCGTGTACGTACTGTGGTGCTCCCGGATCTGGGCTTGATTTGTTGTTGGTAGCATAGCTGATGTTGCCCTTGTTGAACCAATCCCGGGACAGCGCGCCGATCATGTTTTCCATGGCGGACAAGATCACCCACCACTTTGACGGAGACCTTGAGTACACGCTGCCCACGACGATCGTGATGGTGTCGTTGACGTCGGTGATTCTTGGGACCGTGTTCTTGGTAATGGGACTCTTCCGCGTCACGTCAATCGCAAACTACATGCCGTACCCAGGTAAGTTCTGTCCTCACACCTGTCTTGACAATTTCTTGCCGCTGATAGTTGAGTGGCATGCTGACGAACTATGAATCGATCGCAATTTCCAGTCATTGCGGGCTTTCTATCCGGCATTGGCGCCGAGCTCATGCGCAATGGCATCCACATGGCGTCAAGCAAGGCGTACACGGAGAAATTCTTCACGCTCCAACAGCAGCTTCTCATCTGGCCGGCCGTGCTGTTTGCGAGCCTCGCCAGATTCGGCCAGCACCTCAAGATCCCAGTTGCATTCTCGTTTCCGTGCCTTCTCATCACGGCGTTAGTGGCCTTTCAAACCTCGGCGTGGATCACTGGGATGGATCTCGAGCAGCAGGGCAAAGAAGGCTGGGTGTTCGCGTGGGAAAGGAAAGTCGTTCGCGATACGCCCATGTGGTACGCATGGAACCACGTCAAGTTCGACCGCGTCGGCTGGCACGTCCTCACTCACGAGTGCCTTGGGTACTTGGTGTCACTGGTGATTCTCGGCGCACTCAAGTACAGTGTGGCGACGACGTCTCTCTCGACGCTCTTTGGGCGGGAAATCTCGCCGGACAACGAGATGCGCGTGATTGGCTTGGCCAACATGGCCAGTGGCTTGTTTGGCTGCTGCGGCGGCTGCCATTACCTGTCCGCTATGGGGATCATGAAGCAGTTCGAGGCGAATGAGAAGGTACCAGCACTCGTGTGCGCTGTGCTCATCATCATGCTCTGGTCACAGGGCATCCAGATGCTGCAGTACGTGCCCAAGTTCATCTTTGGAGGTCTGCTACTCTCGGTTGGACTCCACTTTTTGGAGGCGTACTTCATTGCTCCGTTCCAGTTTCTCAAGCCTGTGGAGAAGGGCATCGTAGTGCTGATTACTTCCAGCTTCCTCATCATTGGAATGCTGCAAAGTGTTGCGCTGGGGATCGTTATCTCGATGGCCGAGCTTATCTATCGCATCTACGAGGTCGGTTGTGTCCATCACGAGACAACTGGCGCGCTCACCCGAAGTGCTGTGGATCGGACGCCAGAGCAAATGCGCTTCCTCGACGCAGAAGGTTCATCCATTTTCGTGCTGCGACTCCAAGGCTACCTGTTCTTCGGGACGTCCGTCAACATCGTGGAGCGCATCAGCACGCGCGTGCGGTCGCTGGATTTCCCCAAGCTCCAGTTTGTCATCATTGACTTCGGTCTCGTCCCGAGCTTCGATGCCACAGCGCTGCTTAACTTTCGCAAGGCAGCGGTGCTGGCAGACCGATACATGTTCGACATCTACTTTTGCGGACTACAGCCGTCGATCGAGCTGGCATTGCGCCAGAACCAGTATTCTCAACGCGTCCATCTGCTGAGCAGCGACGTCGACATCGCGCTCGAGATCTGCGAGGACGAGCTGCTGCCCGATGACATCAAGACGCAGACCACTGGATCAATTGACGAGTGGAAGCACATGAACCAGCTCGAGCTGTGGGAGCACTTCATGTCGCTGCACGAAGTGAGCGACAGCCACATCGACATGCAGAAACTTCTTCCCCTGGCAGCATATCTCGACATCGTCATTGTCGCGAGCGGCAGGCCACTTCTCACGCCGTATGCAAGCAAGGACACGTACTTCGTTTGCTTTGGCTTCGTCAACATCATGTCCGACTCGGAGTTCTCGACTGCACGGAACATCCCCGGAGTCGCTGTGCCAGAACTCAGTCCAGCATCAAATTCAACCACGCCGTCATCGTCCTCGACGCCAGTGATGGAAGGCGAGGCTGCAAGTATGGACGACGAGTCCGAGTCATTGGGAACAACCATCACTCGACGCCTGTCATTCGCCGTCCCCGAGGCTTCTCAGTGGACACCATTCACGACAGCAAAGTCGCGACTGCTCAAGATCGGAGCAGGGTCGGTCATCACGCCCAACATGTCAGGGGCCAGTGGCGCGGCGCATATGTACAACTACATCGCGACTGCGGACTGCGTCGTGCTCCGGCTGAGCGCCGACGCGATGGAGCGCCTCGAGGCGAGCTCGCCGCACACAGCCGTGGAGGTGCTCAAGCTGCTCAACAAGCGGCTCGCGTCGCGCTTCCGCCACTCGAACAAGCGCGTCTCGCAGCTTTCGTCGCTGCTGTACAAGTGAACTAGACGATAGGTGAATGTCAAGAGCAGAGGTATTGATATGAACATGGATTGACTCGCGAGTGAGGAACAAGCAGCGGGTGACCGAGAAGACTCGGTGGCCGCACTCTTCTCGTCGTTGCTATCCCGGGGTTTATAACCACTTGGTCGTGCCGTGGGCCGCGCGCAAGCTGCGTCGCTGGCGCGGAACCCAGAGCGAAGCCTTCGAGTGAAGGGTATGCACACATGCAACATGCACTACCGCGCTAACTACTTACTATCTACACTCGTCGCTGCTGGCGGCCGCTAGTTCTCAGCGAGGAAGCGCATGGTGAGGTCGCTGATCTCGTCCTGGCCAAGCAAGAAGCCGTCGTGGCCGTGAGGCGACCCCAGGGACACGAACTGCGCGTTCGGAAGCTGCTCGGCGATCTCCCGCTGCTCCGAGAGCGGGTACAGCACGTCCGACTCGACGCCGACGACGAGCGCGGGCTGCGTGAGCGTCGCGAGCGCGTTGGCGACGCCTCCGCGGCCGCGGCCAACGTCGTGCGTGTCCATCATATGCATGAGCGTCATGTACGAGTTGACGTCGAAGCGCGAGAGGAACTTCTCGCCCTGGTGCGCCAGGTAGCTCTGCACGAGGAAGGGGGCGCCGTGCTTGGCGTCGGCGTGGGTTCCATCGGCGACGCGCTTGCGGCCGAACTTGTCCATGTACGCGGCGTGGGTCCGGTAGCTCATCATGGCGATCTGCCGCGCGAGCGAGAGGCCCTGCGTCGGCGGGTGGTCCGGGTCGTAGTCGCCGCCCTGGAACAGCGGGTCCATGTAGATGGCCTGTCGCTGCAGCTCGCTCATGCCGATCTGCCACGCCGAGTGGTGCGAGTTGCACGCGATGGCCACGAAGCGCTTGACGAACTCGGGCCCCTCGAACGCCCACTCGAGCGTCTGCATGCCTCCGAGCGAGCCGCCGACCACCGCCTGCACCTGGCGCACGCCGAGGTGCTCGACCAGCAGGCGCTTCTGCAGCGAGACGGCGTCGCGCAGCGTCACGACCGGGAAGTGCGCGCCGTAGCGCTTGCCCGTGCGCGGGTCAACCGACGTGGGGCCCGTCGAGCCGTAGCACGAGCCGAGGATGTTGCTGCACACGACGAAGTACTTGTCCGTCCACGCGGGCGTGACCATGGCGTTCCAGTACTGATGCGCGAGCGAGTGGCCCGTCAGCGCGTGGCACAGCACGATGACGTTGTCCCGCGCCGCGTTCAGCGACCCGTACGTCGTGTACGCCACCTGCGCGTCCGGCAGCTGCTCGCCGTTCTCGAGCTGCAGCGGCGTCGGCAGCGCGTACACGCCCGACGCCGCGCTCTCGTGCGCAATGTCCTGATACTCGTCCTCAATGACCGACGGTGAGGAGGAGGAGGAGGCGGCGGTGGAGCTCAGAAGACGCGCCGGGAGGCGGTGCGGCAGCAGCCGAGGCGCCTGCAGCGGACGCGCAGCCGCCGCCAGCTGACGCAGCGCGCGGTCCATCGTGGCGGCTCGGGCTTCCAGCGGGGCGGAGGGGGGAGGGGAGTCGCCAAATGGCCAACCGCTTCCACCGGAACTGCTTGCGCATCGCGTTATTGCTCCAGTGATGGACGAGTTGTCGGTTCCTAGTTTTAGGGTTATTGAAAGTATAGGGATCATTCACCACGCTGTATTAGGGTCTATCCTGGTATGGAGTGCACCACGTACATCGAGGGATGCATTTCACGCGAGCCGCACGTGGGAACCCGCCGTGGTGCACGCTCCTTTCGTCCAATCATGCGCGTCCAAACTGGATAAAACCTCGCTATTTCAGCGAATCAACAGCTCGTAATGAGATTAAAACACGTTGAAGCTGTTTTATACTCCCCCCAAATCCTCCCCTGAACACCATCGGCGCAAGGACATGCACAACAGTGTGAAGACATCCAAGCATCGAGTCGATCTTGCTTGCGTGCTTCCCCCCTCGCGGTCGGTTCATCCTCCCTCCTCCTCCGTCTCTAGCAGCAACAGCTCGACGCCATCATGAAGGTCCTGGTGCCGGTGAAGCGCGTGGTGGACTACGCCGTCAAGGTGCGCGTGACGCCCACGGGCGTGGACCTGAACAACGTCAAGATGAGCATGAACCCGTTCTGCGAGATCGCGGTGGAGGAGGCGATCCGGCTCAAGGAGAAGAAGGTGGCCAAGGAGATCGTGGCCGTGTCGATCGGGCCCAAGCAGAGCCAGGAGACGATCCGCACGGCGCTCGCCATGGGCGCCGACCGCGGCATCCACATCGAGACGGACCTGCGCACGGACCAGGAGCTGCAGCCGCTCGCGGTCGCCAAGCTGCTCAAGGAGATCGTGGCCAAGGAGGCGCCGGACCTCGTCATCTGCGGCAAGCAGTCGATCGACGCCGACGCCGCCCAGACGGGCCCGATCCTGGCCGGCCTGCTGGACTGGGCGCAGGGCACGTTCGCCTCGGAGGTGAGCGTGGACGGCTCGGACGTGTCGATCACGCGCGAGACGGACGCGGGCGTCGAGACCATCAAGCTCGGCCTGCCCGCCGTCGTCACGGCCGACCTGCGCCTGAACGAGCCGCGCTACGCGACGCTGCCCAACATCATGAAGGCCAAGAAGAAGAAGATCGACGTGCTGGCCGCCGACTCGCTCGGCGTCGACCTCACGCCGCGCATCCAGGTGCTCGAGGTCAAGGACCCCGAGGCCCGCAAGGCCGGCATCAAGGTCACCGATGTCGATGAGCTCGTCGACAAGCTCAAGAACGAGGCCGCCGTCATCTAGAGAGACAGCAGAGCGTCCAGGCGGCTCGGGAGGCGAACGCTCCTGGCCCTCCGTCCTTGTCCCGTGGGTAGCGACGTCGACGTGCGGACGAGCACAACGTAATGCCAACATGAACACTGTGCTTCCTCCTGCCGCGTGTCTGACAAAGCTATATAGATTAATCATTCCCTGGACGCGCTGCACGTCGGTCGCTGTTTGCGGCTGGCAGATACCAACGGAGATCGAGAGTCGTGTCTTCCTTCCTGCCTGCCTTCCTGCCTGCCTTCCTGCCGGTCCATCGATCACTCGACGCCGTACTTGTGCTTGAGGTCCTGGATCTCCTGCTTCTGCTTCTCGACGTCCGCGGCCGTGGTGCCCGCCGCTTTCCGCTGCTGCATGCGGTTGGCCTGGTAGTAGAGCACGATGAGGTACCGGCCGCCCACGTTGAAGCCCGAGAGGTGGTCCACGGCGTTCTTGGCGTCGTAAATGTCCTCGTACACGACGAATGCTGTGCCGCGCGAGTCGTTGTTGACGCCCAGACGGATCTGCCGGATCGCGCCGTACTTGCCGAAGATGTCGTACATCTCCTCCGACGAGATCTTGAACGGCAGGTTGCGCACGTACAGGATGCGGTTCACCTCGGGCGGCAGGCGCGCCTGCAACAGCAGCACCAGCCAAGACACAACGAGTCCATGCATCACGCACGTTAGAGTCCATAACGCGCGCCACACAGACACACAGCGGCCCGCAGACGGCGCAAACCACTCGCAAAAGAGTCGCCTCGCGTGTCGGGTGGCAGTAGCCGGGCGGCGCCGCGCTCACAGCGCCTCCAGACGCAGAGAAAGAGGCACGTACATTTCCATGGCGGCTCGTCGTCGCCATCGCTTCCTCCCGTGATCCCAAACGCCGACTGCCCACCGCGAGTGTACCACTACAAATCTTTGAATTGATAGAAGAGTACAGTTGATGTTCACTGAGTTTGTATAGTACCGTTATAGTTCTTTAAAGTGATAGGTTACGAATCGTTCGCAATGAGCCAATCAGCGACGCGTACCCTCATGACTCGCCGTGGGAATAACCCGAAAGACCGCGCATTGATGATGCCGGAGAGTGCTCAAAAGTGTCCTACCTGCATGCCTCGCGCGTCCTTGGTGCCCTTGCCATTGCCTGGACGTCCATCGGTCTCATTCCTCAACTTCCTCGACCCGCAGAACCTAAAGCAGCGCTGCTATCCGATCCAGGATCATGGCCACGTTCCAGCCGCGATCGATCGCCAAGAACTTCGTCGCGTTCGAGGTGAACGAAGGCGCCGGCGCCAACGTGCACCGCTCGATCGGATCAGCCAAGCTGCACACGCTCGACCCGTTCCTCATGCTCGACGAGTTCAACGTCGGACTGCCCGGTGGATTCCCCGACCACCCGCACCGCGGGTTTGAGACCGTCACGTACGTGCTACCGACGTCCAAGGGCCACATGCACCACGAGGACTTCATCGGCAACAAGGGTGAGCTGCGACCCGGTGATCTACAGTGGATGACTCCCGGTCGTGGCATCATGCACGCCGAGATGCCAGCGAGCACGGACCGAGCGCACGGTCTTCAGCTGTGGGTCAACTTGCCGAAGGAACGCAAGGCCATTGAGCCGCGGTACCAGGAGATCAAGAGGGAGACTGTGCCGCACGCGTTCAACGAGGACAAGAGCGTCGAAGCCATCGTGTTCGCCGGTGAGGTCTTTGGCGAAAAGGGTCCGATCGAGACAGAGGCGCCGGTGACGTACATCCACTTCAAGCTGCAGCCGGGTGCCAAGCTC
>JAADYF010000315.1:0-25662 GCA_023338175.1 Phytopythium delawarense
CGTGTTTGCAACGCAACAAAAACGAGCAGATTTGTTGCTCTTTTTAGCCAATCATATTTAAACGCGGTCGAAATCTGCCTCGTGGTTGGCGAGAAATCGCACATTTTCGACCTGTCTTATGATTATGCACCGCACTTTAGAGCCGTCGCGACTAGTTTACGAGGTGGATCGATATTGGACCCGCTCTTTTCAGCACATAATTGTGACGGAAATCGCCGCAATCGGCCAAATTACCCATTTTTACGATTCGCCCCGTCTCGCCGCGCATCACCGCCCTCACGACATGACGTCACTCCCTCCGATTCCCGCTCGCGGCGTTATTTACGGATCCGAATCGCCGGACACGGGTCTGTCTTCCCCCGGTTCCGTCTAGTCGGTCGGGATACGGGCCCCCGGTTCCGTCGCTCGGACGTCTGGTCCGCATCCGCATCCGCCATCCGCATCCGTCCGTGCCGTCCCGGTCCGCAGTCCGCAAGTTCCCGGCCCCCCCGCAGTCGGCCCCCCCCCCTGATACCCCCGCCGCCCGCAATAGGATGGTGGACCCCAAGCCGGCCAAGGGCCGCGCCATCTCGTGGCGCGAGATCCGCGAGCACGGGCGCTACGACAACGCGTGGGTGGTCATCCACCACAAGGTGTACGACATCTCGGCCTGGGGCGGCCACCCGGGCGGCAAGGTCATGCTGTCGCAGGCGGGCGAGGACGCCACGGACGCCTTCGCCGTCTTCCACCCGACGTCGGCCTACAAATTGCTGGAGCAGTTCTACATCGGCGACGTGGACGCCGCCACTGATTCTGAGACTGAGTCGGAGTCGGAGGCCGCGCCAAGCAAGACCGAGGACGAGGTGCGCAAGGAGCGCGAGTTCATGGCGGCCTACCGGCGCCTGCGCGTCAAGGTCAAGGGCCTGGGGCTGTACGACGCGTCGCTGGGCTACTACGCGTGGAAGATCCTGTCGACGCTGGGCATCTGCCTGCTGTCCGTCGCGCTGTGCAAGCTCGCGGACGGGCAGAGCAACGCGCTGATCCTGCTGGCGGCCTGCGTCATGGGCCTCTTCTGGCAGCAGTCGGGCTGGCTGGCGCACGACGTGCTGCACCACCAGGTGTGGGACGACCACTACTACGGCAACCTCGTCGGCGTCTTCGTGGGCAACGTCTGGCAGGGCTTCAGCTGCCAGTGGTGGAAGAACAAGCACAACTTCCACCACGCCGTGCCCAACCTCGTGGGCGACGCCAAGACGCAGTTCCTGGGCGACCCGGACATCGACACCATGCCGCTGCTCGCCTGGAGCCGCCACATGGCGCGCCAGGCCTTCGCATCGCCCATCGGGCCCTTCATGATCCGCCACCAGGCCGTGCTCTACTTCCCGCTGCTGCTGCTCGCGCGCTTCAGCTGGCTGCTGCAGAGTTACATGTACGTCTTCAAGCAGTTCGCCTTCGGCCGCTACGACCCCGTCGACTTCCCGCGCGGAGAGAAGATCGGCCTGCTCGTGCACTACGCCTGGATGCTCGCGCTGCCAGTCTACACCAACATGTCCATCCTCCAGGGCGTCATGTTCCACGTGGCCGCGCAGATGTTCTGCGGACTGCTGCTCGCGCTTGTCTTCTCCATCGGCCACAACGGCATGAGCGTGTACGAGCGCGAGACCAAGCCCGACTTCTGGCAGCTGCAGGTCACCACCACGCGCAACATCACGCCCGGCCTGCTCATGGACTGGTTCACCGGCGGCCTCAACTACCAGATCGACCACCACCTCTTCCCGCTCATGCCGCGCCACAACCTGTGCAAGGTCAACCCGCTCATCAAGGCGCTCTGCAAGGAGCACGGCGTGCACTTCCACGAGACCGGCTTCTGGACCGGGCTCACCGAGGTCGTCGACCAGCTCGCGGACATTACGCACGAGTTCATCACCGAGTTCCCCGCCATGTAGGCGACGCTAAGTGAGCTGAGAGAGTGAGAGAGTGAGAGAGTGAGAGAGAATGAGGGAGGACGTAAGGAGGGAAGGAGGAGGAGCGGCCGGAGGGGCCGCGTGCATGTCACCGTCGATCAACACGACGCTAGGACGCTTCCGCGCCAACGACCCGCTCGCTACCGTCGATCATGGGGACCGACGAGTCCTGGTCACTGCATAATCGCTGGCGCTAATGGCTGTGCCTTATTACTTTAATGGAGACCAGGAGAGCGAGGGAGGCGTCCACAGCCACGGCTGCGCCAGCAGGCATGGCCGTGGCCGTGTCCGTGGTCTGCCAGGTCATCCGTAGCGCACGGTGGGCCTCGGCGGGGGCGGCGCGGGACGACTGGGCTGCCCGTCGGCGTCTCCCGCGTCCAGGAAGGCGAGCTGCAGCGTGAAGGTCTTGGCGTTCTTGTCCCAGTTGCTGAAGCACTGGCCCTCCCTGCGGTCCACGGGCGCGTTGGGCAGCTTGAACGCGACCGTCTCGTAGGGCTCGGCGGCGAAGAGCAGGTACTGGAAGCGGTTGTCCGGCGGCTCGACCTTCTGCTCGAAGGCCGACATGAACCGGTGCCGAGGCTGCGCGGCCGCCGCGATCTCCGGGAACAGCAGCTGGAAGACGAGCACGCGCTGCAGCCGCGGGGCCCCGTCCGGCCCGGCGTCCGTGAACCGCCGCTGCTTGGTCACCTTGTAGCCCGGCAGGCCGACGCGCAGGGCGCGGCTGGCGGCGCGCGCGTCCTCGAGCGCGCGCTGGCGGGCCGCGGCCTGCGCGAAGGCGGCGGCGGACGCCGAGCTGGCCGCGTCCGCCGCCTCCTTGGCCGCGCGGCGCAGCAGGTTGGTCTGGTGCCGCTTGCCCTGTGTGTGCGCCAGGTAGTTGCCCTCGTTGTTGTGCAGCGTCAGGCACAGCTTGCACTCGTAGGAGCCCAGGTGGTTCTTCATGAAGTACGGGTCGCGCGCCAGGTCGATGGTCTCGAGCGCGAGCTGCTTCAGGCGCTCGCGCCGGTCCGCGTTGGCGGCCGAGGCGGACGCCACGCCGCCGGCGCCGGGCTTGGACCCCGCGCGGTTCTGGAAGTCCATGCCGGCGGACGGGGGCGGTAAACTATCGGGAGGGGGCGGGCGGGGGCGGGCGGGGGTGGACGGGGGCACGGCGCGGACGGTTAACTACGGCGCCGACGGACGATGCGGATGCGGACGGACACTGCGGATGCGGACGGTAAACTACAGCGCGGACGGACGCTGTGGATGCGCCTTGGCGGGAATGGAGTGGTCGCGGTGCAAAGTGGCGTACTTTGCAGGGACGCGGCGGTACCATTTCGTACTTAAGTGAACACATATTGTACCGATGGGTACACTTCTTCAACCTGCGGTCACGAGCGCCGCACTTGGTCGCCGCCGCCTGCTGAGCTTCCGCCCGCTCAGTGGCTGAGTCAGTCCGCCCTCCATGGGGCCACGCAGCACACTGCGCGTTGCACGGGGGACGGCCATGCTCGGACACATGGCGATGGCGCTTCCGCCGACGCAGAAGCCGTCGTCGGTCGCTGAGGGGCCGCCTTCTCAGCTGCTCAGCTGTCCCACCGGGACTGATATGCTGACATCTCACACGCCGCCCACCGTCACTCGTCGCGCGCGCCGTCGCTCTGCGTCTCCACCGGCCATTTGGGTTCACGGCCGAGTGTGCGTCGCTTGGTGAGTCCATTCCGGAATCCGCCGACCTGCGACGCGGCATCTGCGAGACTGGAGGACAGCGGAGCGAGCGGCATGAGCGCCGCGATGCGGAGCCCGCCGGCCGCCGCGCGGGTCGCGCTCGAGCTGCTGGAGCAGCTGCGCGCGCTCAGCGTGGACGGCCGCCGCATTGTGGCCGTCCGCGCGGCCGTCGACCGCCTGCGCGTGCTGACCGTCCAGCTGCTCGCGCTGGAGAAGGAGGACGGCGCCGGCAATGGCGCCTTGACCGCGACCGGCGAGCTCGCGATCGCTGCGCTGGTGGCCGACGCGCTCGAGAGCCTGGACCATTCGGCGGGTGACGATTCCATGGAGGCGCTGATGGCCGCGTTCGCGCTCGCGCTCGACCTCCACCGACGCATCGACGCGCTCGAGAGCGAGCTCGTTGGCGCCAATCAGGGCGGCGCGAGCCGGCCCGAGTGGCTCCGCGACTGGCAGCGCGACTGCTGCGAGTTGCTGACCGCAGGCGTGCGCAGATGGAGCAACAGCGACGCTGCCAACGGCCCGTCAAAGGTGGAGGAGACCCTCGGGCTGGCAGACGACGAGAGCACCAGGGCCGCGCTCGTGGATGTCATCGAGCTGACCGTCCGCTCGCTCCCCCCGTCCTCCAACACCACAGCGCTTCGAACGCGTCTGACTGCTGTGGCGAGGTCGGTACCGCTCCCTGCAGTTAGAGCGCGCCGACGTCAGCATGGCCATTGGCACGTGCTCGCCGCCGCCGCGCGATCGGACCGCGTCGGCGTCATCCCGCCCCACGAACTCATCGATGACCTCGACGACAGCGCATCAGCTCTATCCCAAAGGGGACTGCGGCGCGGCGAATGGCTCGGGACCCGCGTGGCGGTCTTCCCCGCCGCCGCGCCGGCCGACGGAGGCTTCCACGCGCGAGTCCGCGAGCTGTTCCTGCTGAACCACCCGAACGTGCTGCAGCTCTACGGCGGGTGCGAGCGCGTCACGGCCGCCGGGGAGACGACGCGCGTGCTGGTGTGCGAGCCCGTGGATGGCTCGCTGGCGCAGCTCCTGGCCGCGCCGACACGCCAACTTCGCCTGGAGGAAGACGACGGAGCAGCCGAGACGCCGCGGTTCGTGTGGCGCGCGCTGCTGCAGGCCGCACTGGCGCTCAAGTTCCTGCACCAGCGCGGCGTCGCGCGCGGCGACGTGACGTGCAGCCAGATCCTCATGGGCGTCGACGGCGCCGCGCGGCTGCCGGCGTTCAGGGACCTGGCGGCCGCTTCCTCCCCACGTGATCGGTGGTGGCGGTCGCCCGAGCGGCTGGCAGGCTCCAAGGAGACCAGCGCGACGATCGCGTCGGACATTTTCTCTCTCGGCATGTGCGTAGTCGAGGCGGCGGCGCGCTGGCAGCACCGCCTCACTCTCCAAACCGAGCCCGAGAGCGAGGAAGCCGGTCTCCAAGGCGCTGTCGGCGAGGTTTCGCTGCCCGAGAGGGGGAGTGAGGGCCGGGGCCTGCCGTCGCGGCCGCGTCGAGGGTTCTCCGACGCGCAGTGGGCGGTGGTGAGCGCCATGTGCCGCCCCGAGCCGTCGCAGCGCATGGAGATGGCGTCCGTCGTGCACGAGATGAAGCGCTTCCTGCAGCAGCTCGAGCGGCCGAAGCCTCTCTCGGTGGCCCAGTCGCCGTACCGCACTGCCGAATCGCTGGAGGAGCTCGAGCTGATGGTGGAGCGGATGAGCGCGCACGACGAGGACGGGCGGGCCATGACGACCCACGTGCTCCACCGACTGCTCGACGTGCACGCGCAGCTCGAGGCCTGGGCGGTGACCCAGCAGCAACAACCGAGGCGCCGCCCGTCATTGTTCCGTGTCTGCGGCTTGTCGAGCGGCGCGCTGACGAGCGACGCGACGCTCGAGCGCGCGGAGACGTCGGCGCAGGCGGACGACGAGCTCAAGCAGGCCATCGCGAGCTTCCGCGAGACGCTCGAGCGCTTCTACGCGCACGTGGACACGACGCTGCAAGCAGTCAGCGCGCACTACGACGACGCCATGCTCGAGTTGATGTGCGAGAGCCGCACCAAGGGAGCGGACGAGCACTTCGGCTTCCATACGGAGATCGACCGGCTCCTGTACCGCCACCTGATCGCCCGGCACGACGGAGTCGTCTCCGCTGTGCACGACTGGCGGCCGCAGTGGGAGCGGCAGCGCTCGCGGCAAGTGGAGCGTGCCAAGCGAAGGCTGCAGACGATGCTGCTGAGCTCTCAGCACCACGGAGCAGGTGGCCATGGGGCCATCACAAGCAGTTGCCATGGGTGTGACGAGGATCATCCGACGCCTTCGACCTCGGAGGAAGGCAGCTCGACTGGCGTGGGGACCAGGCAGGCGCTTGCCGCGATCTCGTCGGTGTTGGGGATGCCGGACTGGTTCACCCCGCCGCAGGAGGTGATGTTCGACTCGCGCCAGTCATTCAGCGAAGGCGCGTTCGGGTCGGTCCACCATGGCTGGTGGCTGGACGCGCGGGTTGTCATCAAGAAGATCAAGGCGACGACTGCTATCACGCTCGACTGCAGCCAGGGGGAGAGCCAAGACGCCACGTTCCGGCGAGAGGTGGGCATCTGGCACTCGCTGCGGCACCCGCACGTGGTCAGCCTCTTCGGCGCGTGCTACACGAGCCACGAGCGATTCTTCGTCTGCGAGGACGCGGCTCAAGGCCAGCTCTCTGACTATCTAAAGGATGTCGCGGCGCGAAAAGGAGGCAGCGCTCGCGTGGTGGTGGCGTGGGAGAAGCTGTTGGAGGCTGCACGCGGGCTCCAGTACCTCCACGCGCGCGGCGTGCTGCACCAAGACCTCAAGTGCGACAACATTCTCGTGGGCAGCGACGGCCGCGCCAAGCTCACCGACTTTGGGCTGAGCGCCAGCGTGCTCTGCGGCCACCAGCGCCACTTCAGCCAGCTCGTTAAGACCGTCGGCGCGCCGCGGTGGAAGGCGCCGGAAGTGCTCCGGCACGAGCCGCCGACCATGGAGTCGGACGTCTTCTCGCTGGCCATGTGCGTCGTCGAGGCCGTGACCGGCGCGTTCCCGTGGGGAAACTCGCAGCCGGACGCCGCTGTCGCCTTCCATGTCAAGAGGGGCAGACCCCTGGAGGTCGGTAAGCAGTGCTTCTCGGCCGGCGAGTGGGCGGTGGTGCAGGAGATGAGCCGATCGGACCCCGCGCGCCGCCTGCCGCTCGAGGGCGTCGTGCAGGCGCTGGACGCGGTCGCCCACAAGCGCAGAGCGGCCGTCAGCTGGGCTTAGGCGGCTATGAAGAGCCCCAATAGACCCGTGAGCAAGAGTGATTAGTAGATGAAGTTGGAAGCCAATGGTGGCGAGGAGCTTTCCAAGTTGAAGTGGAAAGCCGCGCTGCGATTGGCGGGATTAGAGTGCTTTCCGACCAATGGAATGATGAATATGCAACGTTTCGCTGTTTCTCGCGTCGGATTGGCTGAAATTGCGCTACGTACCGGACGTTTCTGTGGACCGCAAACGGACGATCTTTGCGCGATTCTCAATTAAAAGCCTATATTATCCCATGAATGAATTTAAATTTGTTTACTATAAACTACTTATAATCACTTTTTATACTCTCAAAATAGATATCTAAATAATAAATGATGTGTTTGTGTATGCGCTAGATGGCAGCTCGATGGTGCTGCTTGAGCGCAATGGACGCCAACGGTCGTGGGGATCCGCGCGAGTCACCCGGCCGGTCAATTGGCCGCTCCTCGCCGCTGCCGCTACTTCTCCCGGGCTCCCGCTTCGCCTGTAGCATGCGCGTCGCTCTGGCGCTGATGCTGGCACTCGCGGCGTCGCTGGGCGTCCATGCGGCGCCAGTGCGCATCGCCTTGTCGCGGCGCACGTCGGCGTCCGAGCGCGCGAGTCCGACGGCCGAGGCGCTGGCCCTGGCGGCGGACAGCAGCAACAGCACGGGCGTGGACGCGCACGCGACGCCCAAGTTCCCGCGCGGCAAGCGCGTGGGGCTCAAGAACTACGGCAACGTGCAGTACATCGGCAAGATCGCGGTGGGCAACCCGGCGCAGCCCATGGACGTGGTCTTCGACACGGGCTCGAGCGACACGTGGGTGCCGGGCGTCGACTGCCAGTCCTGCGGCTCGCACAACCGCTTCGAGTTCGCCAAGTCCAGCACCTTCCTCGACACGCAGGAGAAGTTCTTCGACTCGGTGCGTGCGCCAACCGCGGGAGGCAGCCTGCTCAGGCGGTCTCGCCTCACCACTTGCGTGTCGTCGATGCATGCGTGACAGTACGGGAGCGGCTCGGTGGCCGGCACGATCGTGGTGGACACGGCGACGCTGGGCAACTTCAAGGTGGACAGCGTCAAGTTCGGCGTCATCTCAGAGGAGACGGAGAAGCTGCAGGTGTTCATCGCGGACGGCATCTTCGGGCTGGCCTTCGAGGGGCTGGCGCACATCAGCCGGCCGACGCTCTTCACGGCGCTGGCGCAGCAGAACCCCGAGATCGCCAACATGTTCGCCTTCTACCTGACGCCCGAGGCCTACCGCGCCGGTAGCGAACTGCACATCGGCGGCTACGACCTCTCGGTCGTCGGCAAGAATGCGTCCTTCCACTACACGCCCGTGGTCAAGCTGCCCGAGTTCGACTCGTACATGTACTGGACCATCAAGATGAACCGGTTCGCGGCCGCCAACAGCTCGACGAACCTCTGCGGGACGCCCTTCTGCTTCGCCATCGTGGACACGGGCACGTCGCTCATCAGCGTGCCCGAGGGCCAGTACGCCGACGTGATCCGGCAGATCAGCGACGGGCTCAACTGCAACGACATCGACTGCGAGGACGTCGACATCTCGGACTTCCCCGTGCTCACGTTCGGCATGGAGCCCGACAACGTCTTCCTGCTGCAGCCGTCCGACTACGTCATGTGCTACGGCTGGGGCCAGTGCTCGATCCAGTTCCAATCCACGAGCGATGAGTGGTGGATCCTTGGCGACGTGTTCATCAAGACGTACTACACGCTCTTCGACGCCGAGAACATGCGCGTGGGCTTCGCGTGCGACGGCGACGTGTGCCAGGGCGGCAAGGGCGACGTCTACGGCGGCGGCGACGACGGCGGCGCCTTCCGCGCGTGGGAGAACGCCTTCCTCGTCGGCTCGTGCTTCGCCGCCGCCTGCATGTTCCTCTTCGTGTTCTTCATGAATCAGCAGGACGAGGCCGGCGACGGGCTCGACGAGGCCTTCCTCGGCGCCATCGTCGACGACGGCGGCTCGCCCTCGAGCCTCAAGAGCGGCGGCGGCTTCCGCTCGAGCGACCCAAAGATGCCGCTGCTGTCCGGCGGGCCCGCCAGCGACGGCAACGCGAGCGACTACCCGTACTCGACGGCGTACCGCGTGACAGCCGTGACGCCCGCGCCGCGCGTCTCATCGTATGAAGAAGCGCGGCGCACGAACGCGGCGCTGCCCCCGCCGAGGCGGACAACTGGGTACCCGGGTGCAGACGGGATGGCCGCGGACGGCTCGGTCGCGGTCTAGCCGACGCCTGCCAACACCACGTTAGAAGCATTGGCAGGGTGTAGTTGGAAGATCGGGGAGCTGCTCGCTCGAGTGTAGCCATGTCCCTGTTGACGATGCAATTCAGTAAATATTGGAAAGAAGGAGCTGGAATGTGATAGAATCGGAAAATGACGGTTTGCACCGAGCACCGTAATCGTGGGACAAGGGTTGCGCCATGACCAAAACCAGTCAAAAATGGAAGGCTACTGCCACCGACCAACGATTTCAGTGCATTAGATCCAGTGCAGTCTCTGGATCGGTGGTAAAAGCAAACATGCGTAAAAATAGATAATTGAAGGATTCGTTAAGCGGTATAGTGGCGGGAAGTGTCAGGCGCTCGACCGCGACAGATGGCGTCAATATAAGTTTATGCAGTCCACAGCTGGAATTTTTTGTGGTGGGTGGGCAGAGTGGGCGTTGACGGCGGCTGTTCGATGGCGCCCCCCTCTCCCTTGCCGCGCTGGCGTTAGACACGCCGGGCGATCCAACTTTACTGCTTTACGATCCCAAATTTCGCTGGTCTACTGCTTTAATCCAGTCAAACGACCGTATTTATGCTTCCGCGACCGGTCTCAAGTATCGCAACTCAGTACCTTCGCGGAGTGTCGCGTTCCACCATTCGCACTTAGCCGGAGCGCCGCCCTCCCCCTCGAAGGGGAGGGAGGCGCTCCTTCCAAGCAGTCGGCCTTCTCCCCGTGTAAAAAGCCCATAGAGAAAGGGCGTTCGGCGCGGAGGAAGGAAGCGCGAGGAAGCACCAGGTCGGGGACGCACGTCGCCGGCAGGAAGCGATCGAAGCGTGCCGAAGCTCGGAAGGCGATCGCCTCGGGCGTGACTCCCGGTTCCCGCGCTCTCGAGCGGTGTCGGTGTCTGCGCTAGGCGACCGGTAGAAGCGCGTCGGGGGACATTTCAAGACCGACGACAAGACAAGAGAAGGCGCCATGCTGCGACCGCGGTTGGCGCTCGCGCTGCTGATCGGCGCGGCGTCGGCGCGCGGCGTGCGGGCCGACTCGGGCTCGCTGCCCACGTGGCTGGCCTACGTGACGGGCGGGCTGCTGGTGGTCATCATCGTGTACTACTGCTGCCGGCGCGCGCGCTTCGACGAGAACCTGCAGCAGCCGCTGCTGGGCGGCCAGTACACGGAGGACGGGCAGCCCATGACGCGGCAGGACGTGCAGGACTCGTCGGACGAGGTCAGCAGCCAGTGGAAGTGCGAGGTCTGCGACTTCCACAACAAGGACTCGTCCAAGTCGTGCGTGCTCTGCGGCACGGAGCGCGGCTTCTCGCTCGGCCTCGCCTCGCCCGCCAGCAAGGACGCCGCGGCCGCCGGCAGCCGCCAGAACAGCCAGGTGGCGCTCGGCCGCGACCTGGTCAAGGAGCGCTCCTTCAACCGCACGCGCTCGTTCGCCATCCGCCGGCTCAACATGCTCAACGCGCGCCAGCGCGGCGCCCGCAACCGCCAGGACTGGATCCGCAAGGTCGGCCTCGACGGCAAGCGCTATTGGGCGAGGCGCGAGCTGCCGTACCCGCTCGGCAACGCCAAGGTCGAGCCCAAGCCCGACGCGTCGGCCGACCAGCCCGCGGAGGGGAACAGCACGGCCACCAACCAGGTGCGCATTGACATTCCCGCGTCGGACGCCGACATGATCTCGCCCAAGGGAGCCGGCGCCGCGAACCCGACCACCGACCCGGACAAGGAGCTGGTGCACCAGCAGTCGCTGGCGTTCGTCTCGCAGCTCGCGCAGACGCCTCGCCACCCCGAGGGCCGCATGACGTTCAAGGAGTACCGTGAAGTGGACGCCCGCGTGGCGTCACGCGGCTACGAGATCTCGGAGCAGGACCTGGAGATCCTGGAGCAGGTGGCGGCGCTGCCGTTCAAGGACAAGTACGCCTGGTTCCTGGAGCAGACGTCGGCGCTCATTAAGCCGTGGGAGGACGGACACTTGAAGATGCGCGTGCACCGCGAGAACATCCTCGTCGAGTCGATGGAGCAGCTGCTGGGCGTCCAGATGGAGCACATTCACATGCCGCTGCGGATCGAGTTCATCGGAGAAGTTGCGATCGACGCTGGTGGACTGGAGCGCGAGTGGTTCGCGCTTGTGACGGAACGACTGTTTGATGAAACGATCGGCCTGTTCCAGTGCGCGCACGTCGACTCGCTCGCCTATGTGATCAACCCGAACTCGGTCGAAGCCTCGGCCGACCACCTGCTTTACTTCCGCGGCGCTGGCCGCCTCTTGGGCCGCGCGCTGCTCGAGGGCCAGCTGATGAAGGCGCACTTGGCGCTGCCGGTGCTTAAGCACTTGCTGGGCGTCCCCATCTCGTTCAGCGACCTGGAGTTCTACGACCAGGAGGTGTACAACTCGCTCAAGTGGATCAAGGAGAACGACGGTGTCGACGCCCTCGGCTTGGACTTCAGCGTGAACAATCGCAAGCTGAGCGGCGAGGTGGAAGTCATCGACCTCAAGGAGAACGGCCGCAACATTGACCTGACGGACGAGAACAAGCACGAGTACATCTACCTGCGGCTGCGCTACATCATGCTGGACTCGTTCGCGGAGCAGCTGCAGCACCTGATGGCCGGCGTGTTCGAGGTGATCCCTCAAGAGCTGATCCTCGTGTTCGACTACCAGGAGCTGGAGCTCGTGCTGTGTGGTGTGCCGGCGATTGATGTGGACGACTGGAAGGCGCACACGCAGGTGTCGGACGAGCTGCCGGAGGAGGTGCTCGAGTGGTTCTGGGAGATCGTCGATGCCTTCAGCGACGAGGAGCGCGCGCGTCTGCTCCAGTTCACGACGGGCTCGTCGCGTGTGCCTGTGCAGGGCTTCAAGGCGCTCACGAGTTATGACGGACGCATTTGTCACTTTACGCTCAAGGCCGTGCCGTACCCGGAGAACGCGTACCCGCGCGCGCACACGTGCTTCAACCGCATCGACCTGCCAGTGTACAAAACGAAGAAGGAGCTCGAGGACGTGCTCTCTCTTGTCATAAATATGGAGGTGACGGGCTTCACGGACGAGTAAATTTGTTATTCCTGTATATCGGCGCGGACGTCGGCGGCTCAAGACTCCAAGCCAAGACACCAAGACTCGAGCCTCCAAGACCAAGGCTTCCAAGACTCGAGCTGTGAAGACCGAAGCCTCCAAGACTCGAGATCTCAAGACTCTAGCCTCCGAGACTCGAGACGCGTCTGATCGTCACCCAGCAGCCGAGTGGAGCATTTTCGTGCGGCGTTTGCTGTCTGAGGGATCGTCGAGATCGTGGCGAGTGATGAGAGCGAGTCGGCAAGGCAGCGGTCGAGGGTGGCGGCGGTGGGCGTGTCGGAGTGTTGAGCTGGAGTGCTGTCTCGTGTGTTCGACTCGTGTCGAGGCATCGGACTGGCTTTGTGGCACTCGTGATCGAGGCGAGGTGGCGTGGCATGGTTGGTTTCGGGACGGTGTCATGAAGGGTGAGGTGTCGAGGCGGAGGCGATGAGCAGGCGTGGCGATAGGGGCGACCAGCATGGATTTGGACGGAGAAAACACCACAAACAGGAAATAAACACGTTATTTGACTTTGACACGACGATGCAGCGCCATCGGAGCGGCAGCGAGCTTCATGGCGAGTCGTCATTGACGAGAAAGGCTTCCATCTCCAGACTCCAGGCCTTCATCCGTCTCATGCTGAAACAGCAACACCTTTGCGTCGTGATCGCTCGTGGGATTGTCCACGGATTCAACCTGCAATATTTAATGTTGATTGTCGTTTGCTTTATAGATTTGGTGGAATCGCGTAATCCGTACATATCGCGGCCAGAACCTTTGTAATTAGATTCCAGTGAATTAATGATGTCAAATAGTTAACGGGATCAAACGGACCTGCTTAAATGCATGATTGGTGGGAACACCCACTCTGCGCAACGCATTGTCGCAGTCTCACGTCGCATCGAGTTCCGCAGGGTCCCCCTCGGGGGAAGAAGAAGCCCAACGACAGCACTTCAAAGCCCGCGGCCTGACCGTCATCCGCAGCGCGCGGAGGCCCCCAGACGCCCGCAACCGGCAGACGCAGCGACCGACCGACCGACCGACCGACCAACGACACGCGCGAGCACCATGGCGAGCTACAAGCCGACCGTGGTCATCGACAACGGCACCGGGTACGCCGCGTATCCCTGCCGCGTAACCCGTTCCCCGGCCGGATCCGGTCGCCCTCGGTCGGTCGGGGGCATGCGCATAGCGTACCCTCGCCACTAACGCCGTCGCGGAACGTACCCTCTCGCCGCCAGGTACACCAAGATGGGGTACGCGGGCAACGCCGAGCCGAGCTACATCATCCCGTCGACCATCGCCGTGGGCGGCGCCGACTCCGGCGCGACGGTGCGCAGCCGCCAGGGCATCGACGACCTGGACTTTTACATCGGCAACGAGGTGCGCGCGGCGTCCGACCCGTCCCCGCCGACTCCGACGCGCGGGAGCGCAGCGTAGCCTCATAGCGTACCCCATGTATAACTCATGTGTGGTGATGCACGTGTTGCAGGCACTGGAGCACGCGTCGACGCACCAGGTCAACTACCCGATCTCGCAGGGCATCGTGCAGAACTGGGACAACATGGAGAAGCTGTGGCAGCGCTGTCTGTTCCAGCACATGCGCTGCGAGCCCGAGGAGCACTACGTGCTGCTGACGGAGCCGCCGCTGAACCCGCCCGAGAACCGCGAGGCCACGGCCGAGATCATGTTCGAGACGTTCAACGTGCCCGGGCTCTACATCGCCGTGCAGGCCGTGCTGGCGCTGTACGCGTCGTGGCCCAAGATCAAGGACCCGACTCAGCGCTCGCTCACGGGCACCGTCATCGACTCGGGGGACGGCGTCACGCACGTCATCCCCGTGGCCGACGGCTACGTCATCGGCTCGTGCATCCGCCACATCCCGCTGGCCGGCCGCGACGTGACGCACTTCATCCAGAAGATGCTGCGCGACCGCGGCGAGCCCGTGCCGCCCGAGGAGTCGCTCGAGGTCGCCAAGCGCGTCAAGGAGATGCACTCGTACGTGTGCTCGGACGTGGCCAAGGAGTTCCGCAAGTTCGACACCAAGCCGGACAAGCACTTCGTCACGTACGCCGACAAGCACCCGCGCACCAAGCAGCCGTGGCAGATCGACGTGGGCTACGAGCGCTTTCTCGCGCCGGAAATCTTCTTCAACCCGGAAATCTTCTCAACTGACTTCACTACGCCGCTGCCCTCGGTAGTGGACCAGGCCATCCTCAAGTGCCCCATCGACACTCGCCGCGGGCTCTACAAGAACATCGTGCTCTCGGGCGGCAGCACCATGTTCAAGGACTTTGGCCGCCGCCTGCAGCGCGACATCAAGCGCCTCGTGGACGACCGGCAGGCCGAGAACCTCGCGCGCCACTCGCAGTTCGCGCAGGCCAAGGCTGAGGAGCTCGACGTGAACGTCATCTCGCACCGCATGCAGCGCTTCGCCGTCTGGTTCGGCGGCAGCATGGTCGCTTCCACGCCCGACTTCTACCGCGTGTGCCACACCAAGGCGCAGTACGACGAGGAGGGCCCCCGCATCGCGCGCCACAACCCCGTCTTCAACGCCACGCTCTAGAAGGAGCGCGATCGCCAACGACGGGAGGAGCACGGCGGCCGCAGCTCAAGGGCAGCAACTCAAGCCCGACCAACATGAAGAGGACGGAGTAGAGAGGGAAAATCAACGACGCACCAACACAACGCGAGCGCTTCCCACATCGACTTGCGAGTTTGAGCTGCCGTTCGTATTCGTGCCAACTAACCAGTTGATGCCACTGCAGACAATGAGCTGACGCCACAAAAACTTACAAGAGCAGAGCGACGCAAGCAGCGACGAGACTGGTGACGGTCCCGACCGCGAGGCTTCCAGCGCCGTCCGATTGGTCGTGGAGGTCTGCGTTCGTGTACGCGACGCGGCCGTTGGCGCACTGGTTGCTTGCAAGCTGCGTCTTGTTGACCGCTAGCGTGGATGTTGGCTCGCCGGAGCAGTCGGTCGTGTTGAGGAAAGTCGTGGTGGCCACCCCTTTGGCGTCAATCACTGACCGCTGCGCGACCACGACGTCCTCCATGGTTCTGCTATTCGTCATGATCTGTGCGTGGCACTTGTCGTCGGCGATGTACGCGTTGGTCGTTTCGAATTGGGAGCAGTTGTCATCGACGAAGAAGTCGATGCGGACGTACGTCTGGCCCTCGAAGATCTGCTCCAGCTCCGTCGGCAGGTCCGTCGCGCACTCGGAGATCACCATCACTTGGGGAACGTCGTCGTCTTTGCTCGAGCTACCGGAGTGATCAGCCTGGCAGTCCCCCACGCCCACGTCGGAAAAGCAACCGGCGTCCGCAAGCACCGTCACCGCGGAGCCCGAGCAGTCGGATCCTTCGTACATGGAGTACAGCGACCAACCACCGGCGCTGCTGCCGCTCGTCGACGCCGCGAGCGAGCCAGAGACGTCACCGAGGTCGGCTGAGCGCTCCCGCATGCGCCATGGCTGGGCAGGGATGGCAGCGGAGTCGACGCACACTGCGAGGGAAGCGGCGAGAGCGAGGAAAGCGGACAGTGAACCAGCGCGCATCGTCGTTGGATGGAGGCGAGTGCTTTGGGGTAGAGACTTGGGAGTTGTGAGCGTAACGCAGAGAAATGGGGAGTGCATCCGGTGTCGGAGGTGGCTGCCAGCGCAAACGCCACGACTGTCGTGAAGACAGTGCCGACTCGAGGATCAAGGGATCACCTCACCCAGTGTACCCACATTTTTATGGATGGATGAAGACGAATGAGTCGAGAGGTCCATCACGAGGTTAGTCGGCAGTTCGGCATGATACAGAAACGCGGCACAAGACGAAGAAGGCACGCAGGTCAATGCGCTCCAAGTGTATTGCCGAGCTCGGGAAGACACGGGCGCTATGACCACATGCGGAGAGGTGTGCGTAGCTGCGCTCTGTCTCCAAAGATTTGATTGACGCGGCTGGTGGGGTCAGCAAGGTGGCGCAGGCGCCCACTATGATACGAGAGGCTGGCAGCGCCGTCGGTCGTCGAGCTGCTGCTGCTCCCCGCTGTAGCGTCCGCGGTGTTCAAGCAAGCGACGATGCCTTCGCTGCACTGATTGGCGGCCAGTTGCGCCTCGGAGAACATGTCCGAGATGGCGCTCAGCGCCTAGCCGCTGCGGACTACAGTAGAGCCTGTTGTCCGCCGCGTCAAGTGGGAATAGTACACGACAGACGCTGAGCCATTCGCGCACAAAGACGAGGAGCTCGGCGTGAACTTTATCTCGCACTGCATGCTTTTAGAAATGAAAATCAACGACGCAGCAACGCAACGCGAGCGCTTCCCACATCGACTTGCGAGTTTGAGTATTAGCATGTCAACTAACGAGCTGTTGCCACTGCAGACAATGAGCTGACGCCACAAAAACTTACAAGAGCAGAGCGACGCAAGCAGCGACGAGGACGACGGTGGCCCCGACCGCGAGGCTTCCAACGCCGTCCGATTGGTCGTGGAGGTCTGCGTTCGTGTACGCGACGCGACCGTTGGTGCACTCGTTGTTTGTGAGCTGCGTCTTGTTGACCGCTAGCGTGGACATTGGCTCGCCGGAGCAGTCGGTCGTGTTGAACAAGCTCGTGGTGGCTGCCCCATCGGCGTCAACCACCGACCTATGTGCGACCACGATGGCCTGATGCGTCTCGCCGTCCGTCGTGATCTGTGCGTGACACTTGTCGTCGGCCACATACGCGTTGATCGTGTCGAGCTGGGAGCAGTTCTGGTTGTCGAAGAAGTCGTAACGGATGTACGTCTGGCCCTCGAAGAGCTGCTCCAGCTGCGTCGTCAGATCCGCCGCGCACTGAAAAAGCGCGTTCACTTGGGGAATGTCGTCCTCCTTGCTCGAGCTGCCGAAGTGGTCGGCTACTTGGCAGTCCGCCACATTCACATCGGGGCAGCCGGCGTCCGCTAGCACCATCACCGCGGAGCCCGAGCAGTTGGAGCCTTCGTACATGGAGGCCAAATCCCAACCGCCAGCACTACTGCCGCTCGTCGACGCCGCGAGCGAACCAGAAGCGTCACCGAGGTCGGCCGAGCGCTCCCGCATGCGCCATGGTTGAGCGGCGATGGCAGCGGAGTCGACGCATAGCGAGAGGGACGCGGCCAGAGCGAGGAAAGCGGACAGCGAGGCAGCGCGCATCGTCGACTGGAGGTGGGAGCGTTGATGTGGAGGTTGGGAGGTATGTGTGAGACGGAGAGAATTGAAGAGTGCGTCTGGTGTCGGAGGTGGCTGCCTGCCAGCGCGAGCTCTAGGACGGCGTTGAGGACTTTCCTCATTCATTGTACCTACAATGTTGTGGATACTTCGAGAATAATGCTGGACGAAGAAGGCGCCTCACGACGCGCTTCAAGCGTACTTCAAAGCATTGTCGAGCATGCAAGGCGACTGCGTGGAGAGAAGCAGCGGCATACTGCCTCCAAGGTCAATGATTGGACCGTCGCGACCGATTAGGCCAAGATGGCGGTGCAGACGCCCACAACGGTCGCGATAGCTCCCATCGAGAGGCAGGCAGCGCTGCTGCCGATCGCTTCTTCAACATCCGCAGCGTTCGAGTACGCGATATTGCCTTCGCTGCACTGAATAACCGCGAACTGCTCCTTGTTGAAGGTGAGAACGGTCAGCACCTGACCGCTACAGTCTTCTGTGTCGAAGTGCACGCCGGACGTCGAGCCGTTAGCGTTGACTGTCGTCTCGGTCGCGAGGATCATCGGGTCGGCGGCCGTGGGAGGCGCTCATGAACTGCGCATGGCACAGTCCGTCGGCGAGCAGCACACCTTCCGACACGCTGCCAGAAGACGACCCTACGGTCGAGACACTCGCCGATCCGGTGAGGGACGCACTCTGGACGCTGGTGACTGCAACCGCGACGGCCAAGTGGAGCAGTATTGACGGAGGCATGCTTGGTTCGACGCTGGAAATTGGAGTGAAGTGTCAAGCAAGAGAAGAGCCAATGAATGGCCGATGTTGGCAGCGCCATTGGGAGCAGCACTTCAGGAACGCACGCGTCCGTCTCTTGTCGGTCGTCGATGGCAACTGCGAGTACTGTGGAGTGAAGGCGAGGCGGCTCGACGGACGAGCGCGCAGCGACTCGAATCAGGTACCCGTGACAACTCCAGACTAACACGTGGCAAAGACGCGCAGCCACGGATAGCGAATCGGTTCACAGTGCATGAGCGGCAGCCAGACGTTGCAGTGGACGCCCGGGTGTATCCACAACGCAGTAAGGAGGAGCACCGACCGACACGGAGCGAGGCATCGTAGGTCGTCAATCCCCCAGGAAGAGCCTCACGACTCTGAGAAGCGCGGATTTGATGGCTTCACAATGTCCAGCGAGGCTCACGAGAGCGATTGGCCTCCTGTTGGACACCCCATGTCGATGTTGGCGGTTGAGTCGTCAGCCCGGTGGGCCTTCATCAAAACCGCTGGCCATGCGTTGAATGGGAAGTGCGTCTATATTCGCTGGCACACGCGGCAACTTGCTGCCAACGCGGCTCGCGGTGTTAATTTCTCGCCGACAGGTCTAGGCGACGGCGCGCTTGGCCGCGCCGCTGAACTTGATGCGGTCGCCGAGCGTGTGCTCGCCTTGCGCGCGCAGCCGCGCGTCCAGCGCCACGAACATGTCCTCGACCATGGCGTCCAGGTCGAAGTCGTGCTGCCAGGCCCAGTCCCTCCGCGCGAGCCCGTCGTCGAGCGAGCGCGGCCAGGTGGCGGCGATCTGCTGGCGGAAGTCGGGCTGGTAGTCCATCTCGAAGCTCGGCATGACCTTCTGGATGGCGGAAGCGATCTCGGCGGGCGTGAACGATACGGCCGTCACGTTGTACACGCGCTGCGAGAGCGCCGTGTCCGGCGCGGCCAGCAGCTGCGCCGTGGCCTTGAGGCAGTCGGGCATGTACATCATGGGCAGCCGCGCGTCCGGCTCGAGGAAGCACGTATACTTGCCGTGCTTGAGCGCCTCGTAGAAGATCTCGACGGCGTAGTCGGTGGTGCCGCCGCCGGGCAGCGCCTCGGACGAGATGATGCCCGGGTAGCGCACCGAGCGGAAGTCGACGCCGAACTTCTTGTGGTAGTACTCGCCCAGCAGCTCGAGATGCACCTTGGTGATGCCGTAGATGGTCGTGGGCCGCATGAGCGTCTCGTCCGGCGTGTCGTCCTGCGGCGTCGACGGCCCGAAGACGGCGATGGTGGACGGCGCGAAGACGCGCAGCTGGTGCTGCCGCGCGAGTTCGAGCACGTTCTGGATGCCGCGCGTGTTGACGCTGAGCGCCAGCGTCGGGTTCTTCTCGCCCACGGCCGACAGCAGCGACGCCATGTGCAGCACCGTGTCCACGCGCTGCTCCACCACGATGCGCGCCATGGCGTCGCGGTCCTGCACGTCACAGTACACGAACGGCCCGTCGTCGGCGCGGCCAGCCGGCGCGCGGATGTCCGAGTTGACGACCGCATCCGACCCGAACGCCGCGCGCAGGTACGGCACGAGCTCCATGCCGATCTGGCCCGTGCCGCCCGTCACGAGGATGCGGCGAGGGGAGGCAGAAGCCGCTGCCGCAGAGGTCGACGCCATGCGCTTGAGGACCGAGGCGGGGCGCCGCAGGAGCCGCTGGGCCGGCGTCAAGCACAGGAAGGCCATAGTAGAGGGCTGGAGCTGAAGGGGGGGGGCTGTGGGTTCCTGGTGGGGGCGGAGCGAATGCCAAAGTGGCGAGTGGAGAGCAGTGGACGCTGCCGGGTGGAGGCGGAGTGAGCGATTGGGACTCGCCCATACAAAACGCAAGTCACTGGAGTCCGGACACGTCCATGCGCGAGCAGCTCCGTCTATTGTTGGCATGCAGGCGCAGGTTGCACTGGACGGCGCGAAAGGGTTCAAGTCCAGAGCTTTGGGCATTATTTACTTCGTCTTAGTATGGTCTGAGTTTTACCGTGGAGAACCCAAGCAGCCAGTTAGAGTTTTTTGATGTCGCGTCCGACCAATGAGGATGGACGGAATATGAGAACCGACTCGGATTACGTATGGCAAGATGTCGACTCGCGCATTTCGTTACAAAACACGGTTGAGTGGCCGCATCTCAGAGTGTGCATTCACATCCACTTTTGCAATACATCGACGCATCCCACCTGCTTATGATCATCTCGAGAGAGCCACAGGAAAATGACGTGGCTGCTCGTGGCCCCTGGAGATGTTCCCAGGAAAGAGACGTGGCCGCTGTGCTCCGAGGCAGCCTGTGCATTCAGCATTCCGCGTTCAGCATTCCACGTTCAGCATTCAGCCCGGCGGAATTGTGCCCCCGCCTCTGCGGTTCGGAGCGGAGCGTTTGGACGACGGGCACGTGGCCGCCCATTTCAGACGCGAATTAGAGTCGTTGTTGGGGTTACAGCCAAAAGATTCGGCGCTATCGAGATCCAGTGGATTCGACGCGTCTAATCACCTGGCGAATAGCCGGTTGATGTGACGCGGCAAATCCAGAGCGACTTCCTTTGAAGTTGCAGCAGGGCGTCTAGCTCGTCCTCGGCACGGCAGGGATGGGGACGTCTCGATCTGCGGGGTTGCCATTGAGTCCATCTACTGGCTTGTATGATGGAGGTGAAGACAGTCTGGAGATGTCGTTGTTCACTTGGAAGTGATTGGCAATCGCTCGACCACTTGGACGCGCAGTCATCCCCGATGCCAACCGCTGACAGGCACGTCGCGTCCCAACTTGGAGACTTGACTCACCGAGTGGTTCGCGCCGTGATGACTGAGCCGACGGTGGCGACGTGACAGACACGGGGTGCCACGAACACGCCGTCAAGACCTCCAAGTCGCTGCTCGAGTTGATCGACGTCGAACTCGGCATGGAGCGACGCGCTGCCATTGCTGCGGACTCTGTGAAGCCCATACATCGCCTACAGCGCCTCACACGTCGTCCACCTGGAACGACGTCTTCCGCCGCCGGTTCTCGCCGTGCGTGACGACCACCGACGTGCTGGTGCCGCGCGACTCACTGCCTCCGTCGCCCGTCGGGTCAATAGACGACGTCGGGAACACCAGGACAGCCACGTCGGGGCCTGTAGAGGACAGTATGCTGCCACCAACTCGTTCAAGGAACGAGCCGCGGCGCGACCTCCTCCCGAACAGTCCGCAGCACAGGCAGCCGCGGATCCACCGCCACACCCAGCTGCTCTCGCTCTCCACGTACTTCTGCTTCATCTTCGTCTTCTTCCCGCTGGGCCCAAGCGTCTGCACGATGAGCCTGCCGACAGCGACACCGATGACGCCAGCCAGCAGCACCAGCGCCTTGCGCACCCGCGCCGCGAATTCCTCGGCCACCTCCGCCTCGAGCGCCTGCCTGGCCTCTTCCCGTGCTTCAACAGCGTGCACCTCAGCCTCCTCCTGCTTGGTCAACAGGCCGCGGCCCTCAATCGAGAAGTCAATCGCTTGCTGCTCCACCTCGGGAAACCACCGCGAGTCTTCCAGGCTCTGGAGCTCGAACGGCGTCGCGGCTCCCTCCAGCGTGCGCTCGCGCATGGAGAAGCACGTGTCCTGGCCGAGCCGCCGCCGCTCAGCCTTGATGCGGTACTTGTCAAGCTCGGAGGGCAGTGACATGGCCGTGCCGTCGCCACCCGTGAACCTCTGCAGGTGTGTGATGAGCACTCGCTGTCCGTGCCGCCGGCCCGAGAGCTTGGCCTGGTTGCGGTGCAGGAAGACGACGTCGCCCGCCGGATCCCGCTGCACCATGGCCAGGCCGCAGAAGTAGTCCTCCTCGGGGCTGTAGAGCCCGCCGAGCATGGGCGGGTGCTGCACCATGTGGAACGGTGTGGACGTGTTGAGCCACGCGAGGCGGAAGAGGTCCTTGTCCCCGTAGACGAGCTGCCAGTCGGTGAGCAGCCGCGGCAGGTGCGCCGAGTAGAACATGAGCTTGGACAGCGCGGCTTTGGCGCGCGACCGGTTAACCAGCAGCTGGCCACTCTCCTGCTCGAACATGTCGGTGAACGGCATGTCTAGCAGCCGCCACAGCGCGCTCTGCTCGTGCACGTTGAAAGGCGTGTGGACCGCCGGCCGCCAGAAGTCGGGCCAGAAGATGGCGCCGAGCCGCTGGAACGCACGCGAGTCAAATAGGTACGTTGGGTCGCGCACCGGGATGTTGTCCGAGTCGAGGAACAGTACGCTCTCGAAGCGCGAGTGGTAGATGGCGTACGGCTTGGCGTGGAATTTGGTCGCGTGCGGGTCCAGGATGGTGCGCACGACGCAGTTGTGGTGCTGCACCAGCGCCTGCAGCACCGAGTGGCGCGGCAGCATCTCCATCGGGTCGATCCACAGCTCCACCGGCAGCTGGCACCCAAGCGCGCGCAGCGACCGCACGATGGCGTACACGCCCGCGATGACCTTGGGGTACGCCACGAGCGCCACCCCGCGCTTGAGTGTCGCGTCCGCGTCGTTGTAGTCGCTCATTGCGGCGCTTGACGCGGGTGGAGGGTGGCGATAGGCGGCGGCCGCGAGGCTAAAGTCGGTGAACTGGCGCGCGTCGGCGCACGAAAGCGCCGGTACCAGCCGCCAGCGCCACGACTTGCACGTGGACACCATGACACGCAGCACCTCGCCCGACGAGCGGTTGCGCACCTCGCAGAAGCCGCTGGTGCGCGGCATCTTCTCCTCACACCCGCGGTCGTGCGCGTAATCGCGCGGCCCGAACGGGTCGCACCCGTGCGTCGCGCGCCAGCCGAGGCACTCGAACTCGCCCTCGCGCCACGCGGCGGCTGGCGCGTCGCCCCGCAGGTCCAGCGCGTTGAGTCGCGGCGCGTCGGCCACGTGGTCTCTTGGCCAGCCGCCGCCCGTGAGCTCGTACACGAGCGCCGCCACGAGCGACGCGACCGCCAGCGCCGCCGCCAGCGCCGCGTGCGCGCGCAGGACGCGGCTGATGGTTCTTAGCAGCAGCATTCGAGTCGCGGGGCGTCCGTCGGAGCGCAGACTACCGCCAGGAGCAGGCGCGGCCAATGAGGCCGACCATCAAGATGGTGGAAGATCCTGGTATACTGAACGCAAGTTAAAACACGAAACGACGCGGTGGTACCCAGATGAAGCCATGCTCGTGTGTAGATAGAAACGGTAGAAATGATAACCCCATACCTGTCTGATTCGGGAGCTGCTCGTCTGACTCGTCTGATTCCGACCGCTGATGTCGCCAACATTGTCTATCGTTTCTAAAGCATCCACCATGGCAGCACGAGGTAATGACGGCCGGTGCTTGGGGACGGCTCGCTCGACGGGCGTCCGCTGCCGCATCACCTTCGGGCTGGACGCGCTCGGCTTCTGCCACTTCCACTCGCCGCGGCGGCCAGCGTGTTGCGGGCTGCGCGTGGACGGCGAGCGGTGCGACGCGGCACCAAAGCCCGGCTATGGCTTCTGCTGCGCGGCGCACGACCCGGCGGTCGCCTACTACGCGCCGAACCTGTTCGGGGGAGACGCGGCGCTTCGATGGCCGCGATGCGTATCACGGGGACGCGCTGGGCGACTTTGGCGCGCTCGAGATGGACCACATCGTGGAGAAGCAGTGCTTCGCGCACACATTCCAGGCCATCCACTTCGATGAGACCGAGCTCGGAGAAGACGCGCGCTGGCTGGCGGCCGTTGTGAGAGACGCCGCGGTCGACCGACTCGACAACCTGTGCCTGACCCGGAAGCCGACCAACCGGATCAAAGGCGCGGCTGTGTGGAGGTTCCTGGACGACTCGATCACAGGCCACCGCAATGCGGCGAGCTTCACCGACTACATGCTGGGCGAGGAGTACTGCCAGGACGGCAGCCGCACGCGCGTCGGACGAGACACGACGCGCGCTATCTCGACGACGATGGGCGACGCCATCAAGTGGTGCAGACACAGACTGGCCGACGAGGGCGACATGCCCATGCTGGACGTGGTCAGCGACCAGCTGCAGCGGCTGTACGTCGACATGGAGCTGCACTCGACCACAGAGGACCCTGTGGGGTATGGAGGCCGAAGGCACCGCACTGTCGCGAGAGATGTGGTAGCGAGTTTGGCCGTGAAGACGAAGACCGATGACAGCGAAACGGATCTAGAAACGGAAGCCGAGTCACTGAAGGCGTCGTCGACCACTCTTCCGGCTGAGAGCGCGGCGGAACCGAGTGGCAGTGGCGACTTCACGCTTGACAGTTCGTCAGTTAATGGGATGTCGATAGCAGCAGACAACAAGCAGACCAATCCCGCAGGGAACTTGACAGATCGTAGGTTGTCGGTGGAGAGTGCAACGAGAGTGGAGGCAAAGGGGGTGGCAAAGGCGTCGACGGATGTCGATGAGGTGCCAACGACTTCAGGATCGAGCCTTGACAGTGCAGCGTGCAAGTTAACGACGCATGAGTCGATGCTGACTGTTAGCTGCGGCTCAAGCGACGCTCGACACCAACTCCCATCGATGGATGACGACTCCTATCCCAATCAGCAGTATCCGGATCGCGCAGACAACGCGAAAGAGACCACCCGTGCATCCAGTGGTGACATCCGCGCACTTCCTCGCTCCTCCGACGAGTCTTCGGTTGCTCAACCACCCGTTTTGGAGACTTGTGTGTCAGTTCCGGCTCGCCAAGAGAGTTCGTGCCTCCATCAAGACACGAATCACGAAGAGGACGCCAACAGAAGCCAGGACCCTGATTACGGACACGACGAGACCCTGACTGACAAGTTGGCGTTGGCTGCTGGTAGTGGTGGCGCTCCTGTTGTGCGCTCCCGCGATTTTTGAACCAGCAAATCGTTGAGATGGGGGTGCCAAGCAGTCACAGTTGAGAGTCCAACTCGTGCTCGGCGTGGCGGCCGATCATCGATCCATTCTGGACACGACTCGGCGCGCTGTGATTGACAAGCTGGCCAGCGTCTCGGTCGTCACCGAATCTCCGTGATCCAGTTGCCGATCTTCTTGACGCCACGAGGTTTGAAACGATGAACGGACTGCGTCAATCGCGACCATGATCACGCGTCGCTGATTTGTAGGATCGGTCAAGAGCGCTGGTTGTCGGCGCTTTTCCGGCGTCCCACCCTTGAAGAGACGTGCATAATGCAGCGACCAGCAAGACGGCGCGAACATCGCGTCAGCTCGTCATTGACGACCGGACGACCGCTCATCAGTCGGGCTGATACACTGCACAGCTCCCAAGCTCAGCATGGAGAAGTTACATGCTGCAGATCACGAGATTCGCGTTTCCAATCGCAACGATCACACAAGCCTGGGATGCTGTACACGCAGGACTCATTCCAATCAGCACCTCGGCAGTAATGGTGCAACCAGTCAGTGTCTCTGACGCCCCGCATTCGTGTCTTGTCAATCCTCCGAGCTCATTCTCCAATTCGCCGTCTTCACGGCAATACCGGCGCTCCAGTCATCGCTACGATGGACGCCACCAAAGCGATGACGGCGCCAACAAAGACGACCAGATTCTCTACAGCCTCGCTAGCGAGACTGCTGCTGA
>JAADYF010000316.1:0-25591 GCA_023338175.1 Phytopythium delawarense
AATTTCAGTCGCCTCGCTAACAAACTTGGTAGGTTGTTCACTGCAGATTTTCTTGAAATCGTTGGTGAGTGCTTTATCTCTGTCCCCCACCAAGCGATCAGTCTAGTGCGCAATCATACAACTGATACATTTTGCGGGAATATTTCGAAGCAAGAGGCTAAGGAGCAGGCAATATTTCAAGTATTTCCGTCATTGTCGGGGGAGGGCAATAAATGATCAACATTTAGCCAACCAAAAATAACAATATTTAAGACATATTTTATAGTACCGTCGAATCGCCATGAATTTGCATACGACGGAAGAAATAAATGCACCACAAGGACGCAATGATGCAAAATGGGTGTCCTTTCCGATGCATATTTGACGGATATGTAGATGTGTTATAAAAACGATCAATATTTTAGAGGCATACGAAAAATCATTCAAATTGATTTGCATAGTGTCATAACTCCAATGACGACATTGAGTCACCAGCCACTGCTGGCAGACCGTCGGCAATAGCCTTGATCACACCCATAGTCAGCCGCTGCACGCCGAAGACGCGCTCAATCTTGGCGTTCATCTCCGGTGTGAACTCGTCGAACGTGTTGGGCAAGTAGCTGGCCAGTAGAGTCTCGACCGTGTCAGGTAGCAGTGGGCAGAACCCGAGCTCGTCGCCGCCATGGCTGAATTCGTACAGCTGCTGGGTGAACACTGGAGCTCGATCCACAACGTACCGGAGAAAATGATCGACGTGGAAGTAGAACTGACGGACGTCGTGCTCGCTGACCCCCAGCATCACTTGCGCTAGCTTCCGCTTCAACATGCCCTTGCTCTCGTCCGTCACGGCCGCCGCCGACCGCTCTCGCCAGAGGCGTTACTTGACCGTGCCGAAGACCTCTTCGAGTGGGTTCAGGAACGGCGAGTAGATTGGAAGGAAGTCCAACGCGAGGTACTGTGCCACAGCCTCACCCTCCAGGTACTGTGTGACGATGGAACGATGATGCATACTGGCGTTGTCCATAATGAACACCCGCTGACGCCGATCTCGTGACAGGTACGCGCCCACCATATCTTTCATGAACTCCAGCACAACCTCAGCCGTGATGCTCCCCTCAACGATCTCGAAATGGAGCACGCCAAACGCTGGAGAAGTAGTAAGGAGCAGGGACACATGGTCAGGGTGCTCCGAGTAGAACTCGTCCGGGACGGTCGGGATCCACCCAGCAATTGACCACGCCTTCGGCTTTGTCATTCGCGACAGCTTCATTTCATCATAGTAGATTGCTTCGTACAGCGTATTCTGGCCACGCTTTGCAGGCATTGATGTCGCGTAGGTATAGCGCGCTTTGATGGCGCGCTGAGAGTTGCGATCACGTGGAAAACCGCGGAAATCCCCAAGTCGAAAGCCAGCCACATTCTTCAGGTACTTGCTCATGGTTTTGGTGCTGATGGCGACGTTGAAGGCGAAATTTATGAACGCGGCTGTGTGGGCTAGTGACGTCGTGTTGCACAGAAACTGAAAGCGAGCAGCAGCAAAGATCATGTCCCTCGAGAGCAACGGCTTGCGCCCGCGGTGTTCAGCACCGCGTCCTGCTTGGTGGAGATGCCGGCTGACCGTGCTCTGTGTGGTGCCAAGCCGCACCGCTATGGCCCGCTGCGACTCTTCACCAGCAAGCTCCTGGATGATGCGATTGTCGCTGTCGCTCAGCCGCGGCTTCTTCATGCCGTAGCCCGCCACGCGGCGCAGCTTCCTCGCCTCGGCCTCCGTCATGGCCAGCTCCTCGCCGGCCTCGGCGCGCACGCGCAGCTGGTCTAGGCGGCGAGCCTCAGCGGGTTTGTCTGCTGCTAGGCGCTTGTATCTCTCCGCCGCCTTAGCAGCGGAGCATTTGGCGTGCTCGCAAGCACGCGCGAGCTCTTCAATCTGGCGGCGACCGCGCTGCTTTGCTTGAGCTTGCGCTACCAACTTAACACTTTTCGACAAGGGCCAAATTGCCTCGGCGAGCGTTGTAGCAAGGAGCACTAACTTTTATTGCACCCACCGGCAAAATTTTGTCGCGGATGCTGAGGCACTGCTGCATATACCATGCTGAAAGCGGGGAAGGTTGTTCGCTTGGGAATTCATCAACTTCTCAGCAATTTGTTTGTCAAAACCTGAGCAGTTTTATGTGAAAATGTAAAATCAATATCGCTGTCGAATATTGTAAATATTGCATATCATTGCTTTAAAATACTACTGAATCCCAGGGGCGGAGCAAAGAAAGGCCATCCGCGATTTTAAGAGTGTACCCCTCTCGGAGAGGGGGGTACACCAGTGAAAATGGGGCCTAACATGGAGGAGCCGGCCGACCGCATGGGGAAGCGCGAGGAGCGGCACGCGGCGCTGGCGGCGCGGCTGGCGGCCGTGCGCCTTGCGCAGCGGGAGCTGCGGACGGCGTCCAAGGCGTTCGCCGAGGACGCGGAGGCGCCGGAGAAGCGCGCGGTGGCGCAGGCGCTGCAGGAGCTGCTGCAGTTCTCGCCCGAGGTGGCGGTGCTCGGCGCGCAGACCGGCGCCGTGGTGGAGCGCATCGCGAACGCCAACGACGTGGCCGAGAAGATGACGCGCGAGGTGCGGCGCCTGGACGTGGTGCAGTCGCGCATGGCGCAGTGCCTGGCGCAGGCCGGCAAGCTGCTCACGCTGCGCAACTCGCTCGCGGGCATCCGGCGCGCCATGCAGACGCGCGCCTACGCCGAGGCCGCCGCCTTCCTGCGCGAGCTCAAGGCCGTGGAGCGCGCCATGGCGCTGGACGCGGCCGACAAGCTGCGCCTGGACACGACCGAGAACGACCTCAAGAGCGTCATTGAGGCGTCCTTCGAGGCCGGCTTGCGCGACCAGGACGCGCGCCAGATCCAGCGCTTCGCGCCGCTCTTCCAGGCCACAGGCATCGGCCGCGCCTACGAGGAGCGCGGGTTCGCCCAGCTGCTGTCCTTCATCGAGTCGGCGCTGGAGCAGCAGCTGGCCCCGTTCGCGCGCGGCACGTTCAGCACCAAGGAGCTGATGGAGCAGCTAGCCACTGTGTTTAACCAGGTCGCGGCCGTCGAGCAGGAGTACGGCGCGCTCGTGCGCTCGTGCTTCCAGCACGTCGGCGGCGCCAACCGACTGCTCTCCAAGCTGTACGCCGTGGGGGAGAAGTACGCCGTGCTCGTGCTGAACGCGTACATGCAGCAGCGCAAGTTCCTGCAGCGCATGAACAAGGTCGAGGCCATGGTCGACCCGAGTGGAGGCGCGGCGCCAACAGCAGACGGTGCTTCGAGCCCGAGAGGAAGCAAGAGCGCGGAGGAAGACGACGTGGCCGTCATGAATGAGCAACTCAACGAGGTCGCGCTGGTGATCCAGCACACGCAGACGTACGAGCGGTTCATGCGATCCCGCGTGGTCGCGGACCCGGTCGACGGCGAGCAGGGCGAGATAGATCAAGACCAGAACGCGGCCACGACCACGAGCGAGACGGCCCCACCTTCAGCACCGACAGAAGTGCTCCCCCCCAGCCACGAGAGCGAGTTGGGCAAGACGGTGCAGGAGCTCGCAGGCTTCTACTGCTACTTTGAGAACGAGCTGCTCAACCGCGCGGCGCGCAAGGCGTTCCAGTGGGAAGAGCTGCGGTACTCGTCGTCATCGTCATCTGACGCCGCTGCCGGATCAATCGGTCTAAGCGGCTCGAGCAATGATGACGGCGTGGTGTGCTTCCCGATCTCGTCGGCCGTCGACGAGATCTTCTACGTTGCGCGCAACTCGGGCCTCCGGGCGTTGGCCACGGGCCACAGCGACTGCGCAGCCGGCGTTCTCAACATGATCAACACGTTGCTGCGCGACGTGCTGGGCGATGCGATGCGCAGCCGCATTCGCAACATGGCGGCGTTCATCAAGTTCGAGTCCGAGACGAGTCTGTCGGCCGCGAGCAACCAGCTCCGCGACCAAATGCAGCAGCAGTTGGCCAAGTTCAGCAAGACCATGGGCCCGATTCCGCTGCAGATCCCCATGGGAGGCAGCTTGACGTCGGCGACCGGCATGATGGGCTCGTCAACGTCCTTGTCAGGGCTAGCAGCAAGCGGCAATTCGGCGTCTTCGAGCGCAAGTGGGAACCCGAACGAGCTCCGCAAGGAGTGCGGCCCGGACGTCGTCATGAACAGCTTGGAGGCCACGACCGAGTACATTGCGCAGATCAAGACCCAGTTCGCGGACGAGCTCGGCCAAGACTTCGCGGACGTGCCGCCGCACTTGCTCTCGTGCCTCAACGGCTTGGAGGACGCGTCGGCGGAGCTATCGCAGCTGCTGAGCGCGAGTCGAAAGAAGCTGCTCAAGCTGCTGGAGCCCAAGATCTCGGGGGCTCTTGGTGCGCTGCTGGCGCCGCCGTCGTCGAAGCGGCCAGCCGTGACCTTCGAGCTGACGGAGCAGCAGTTCACGTTCAACGAGGCCAACGACCCGTTCGCGCAGGCGTTCGTCGCGGGTATGCGTGCGCTCCTGGGTTCATTCCGCGCGACGCTGTCGCCGTCCAACTACCGCGAGCTGGCTGAGCTGGCGGCGCGCACCACCGCGGCACTGATCGAGAAGTGGTTTGACTCGCGGGGCTCGCGGTTCAATCAGCTCGGCGCGCTCCAGTTCGACAAGGATCTGCGTGTGCTCGGCGCGTTCTTCAACGAGGCCTGCGACGCGCGCGACGCGTTCGCTGTCCTCACGCAGATGGCGTCGGTGCTTACTGTGGATGCGCTTGAGGACGTGCCGGACGTGTTTGGGCGTACGAGTCGCGGCGCGGCGTGGAAACTCTCGGCGGCGCGCGTCAAGGAGATCCTGTCGCGACGCGTCGAGTTCGCGGATGGGGCCGTCAACAAGCTCGTTCTGGGCTCGTGATGTTGACAGTGTTGACGCGGCCGTGACCGCCAGCGTCGGTGGCGCAGCATGTACAATTGGCAATATCGGGACACTAGGCATGCTGACCCGGACCTGTTTTTGCAAGTGATCGTCTTGCGTTCCCGATCACAGTCACTGCGTGTCCGGTGTGAAGCGGGAGTGACGCATTGTGTGCTGATCAGTGGCTGACCCAGCCGACACGACCGTGTTTCCCGCGTTGATCGACCACAGAGGCGGTGGTTCAGTTTTCAGACTAAACAAGCTCATCACGTCCGTGTGTGCGCATGCGCACTGCGAGTTGAGGTCCAAACGTTCAGTTGTGGGTGCCGTTGCCAACGACTGGCCGACGAGCTCTGGGTCTCCGCCTCAAAATGTTTAGAGCTCGGGTAAAGGCCACGCCGCCACACCCTGCACTGATCAGGTGAAATCATTCACGTGGGATGCCAGCGTTCAGTCTCTGAGACGAGAGCTCGACACTGCACCGCACCGATCGCCGCCGCCGTGTATGCTTACCCTCGCACTGTGGGCAACCGCTGAGGCGGGAGGGAGGCTCCCTCCATTCATGTTAAAGACTCCATCAGTCGGCGGCGGAACGCCGGGCTGGACTGCACATTGGATGGACGGGATCCATCGGCAGCATGGATCCACGACGCATAGGCGTCACGATGCCGAGGACAAGGCTCCAGCGATCTTGGCGCAGCTCCAGTATGGTTGGCTGCCAACATGGTGGCCGTTATCCGAATTTCAGAGAAAAGGAAAAAAAAGAACTTTTGTGTTGGGTATCTTTTGTGGTACATCGTTCGGTGGCAGCAGCCCCGACCTCTCGCTTCACGGCTTCAGGCTCCAGTGTAACGCCCGACCTGTCGAGCCAGCATGCTGGCAAGTGGTCACTTCCGCTTCCACCACCCACCGCGCAAGTCCTCCGCCCCCACTCCTTCCCCGACGACGATGCTGGTACGCGTGCTCGCGCTGCTGGCGGCCGCCGCCGCGCTGGTCCGCGCCGACGACAGGTACGCGCGCCTCGAGTTCGTTCTGATGCTGAAAGGCTTCCGAGTAAAGCGCCGCTAACCTGTCGCTGCGGGCGGTCTCCGCGTGCCCTGGACGTTGCGCAGCGAGCTGCGGCGGCTGGTGACGCTGTCGCGGCACGGTAGCCGCGCGCCCAACCCGGTGGCGCGCGCGCTGTGCCCCGCGAACGCCGACAACCTGGACGCGTACCACGTGCCGCTGGAGCAGCTGACCGAGGTGGGCATGGCGCAGCTGCTGGCGGTCGGCCAGCACGTGCGCGACGTGTACGTCTCGGACGAGAAGTTCCTCGCGCCCACGCTCGGCGGCGCGCATCACACGCACTTCGAGACGTACTTCCGCGCGGACGCGGCCACGCGCTGCTCGCAGAGCGCCGTCGCGCTCGGGCTCGGGCTCTACCCGGACGGCACGGGGCCCGGCGGCTTCCCGCACCAGCCCGTGCCCGTGACCATGCAGCTGCTGCCGAATGAGCACGCGTTCGCGGCGCCCAAGGGCCCCTGCCGCAGCACGCTCGCCGTCGACCTGGCCAAGTACGCGCACACCCGCGCGCCGGAGCTGTTTGAGCAGTACCGCGAGGCGCTGGACGCGCTCGGAGACGTCTGCGGCGTGCCCGTGGACGCCTACCCGACCGTCCAGGGCGGAGAGGACAAGGTGCTGGGCGTCAAGGACCTGGTCGACATGTTCGTGTTCGACCACGACGAGAAGCTGCCGCTCACGCCCGGTCTCACGCCCGAGCTGCGCGCCGAGCTCGAGCAGCTCGCGTTCACCAACCTCATGGAGCGGTACTACTCGACGGACCGCGAGATCACGTACTGGGTGGGCGGCTTCGCCGACCTGCTGCTCGGCAACCTGAACGCGGCGGCGACACCCGCCTCGCCCTCGCCCGCCGACTACCGCTACTTCTCGTACCACGGCCACCGCGAGCTGCTGCACGGCCTGGGCAAGATGCTCGGCTGGGACTTCCACTTCGACGGCCTGCCGCTCGCCATGAACACGACGGCGCTGCACCCGGGCACGACCATGTTCTTCGAGCTCCGCGCGCGCAAGCCGCAGCCAGACTCGCAGGGGGAAGAGGAGTACTTTGTGCGCACATTCGTGTGGTCGCCCGCGACCAACCAGCGCGAGCAGGTGCAGCTGTCCAAGTGCTCGACGCTCGACTGCTCGCTGGGCGAGTTCAGCTCGATCATCACGGCGCACGTCAAGCGCACGGGCACGTGGGAGCAGATCTGCGGGTACCACCCGGGCCCGTCGGCGGTGCAGTCGTCGCCCTCGCTCGCGACGCAGGACTCGTCGGCGCTGGACGCCGCCAGCGGCTACGTGCTGGCCGCCACCGTGGCCGGCTCGCTCGTGTTCGCTGTCTACAAGGCGGTGGGCGCTATTATCCAGCACCGGCGACGCCATTATGTGCCGCTCTAGGCGGTCAGCCGCTGGATGTCCGCGAGGTCAAGTCCACCCCACGTGCACACTCTTAGATCCATCCTTGCACGACAAATAACGCGCAAGCGTGTGCGTTCCAAGTGAGCCTTCATGGTGCTTTCGCGATGCATGCCCAATACTCTCGCCCTACTCGGCATCCGCGATCGCGAGCCGCCGCTCGAGCTCGGCCGCCAGTGCGTCCAGCGCGCGCAGGTCGGCGGCCTTGCCCTGCATGATGCCGTTGTTCTTGCCGCCGCCGCCCTTGCCCTCGATCACGGGCAGCACGGCGCGTCCGTGGGCCGCGACGAACGCCGGCGGGCCCACGAGCACGAACATGCCGTCCTTGCCGCGCGCGTCGCTGGCCGCCAGCACGAACACGGACGTCCGGCCGGCGTCGCCCAGCAGCGACAGCAGCGTCTGCAGGAAGGCCAGGTCCGCGCCGGCCTCCTTGCGGTGGTAGACCACCACGGCGCCCGGCTTGGCCTGCGCCTTAGCGAGCAGGTCGGCCGCGATGTAGCCCGCCAGTTCCTTCTGCAGGTTCTTGACGTCCTTGTTCGCGCTCTTCTGCGCCTGCAGCAGCTTGTCCGCGCGCGACGCGTGTTCGTCCGGCGCGCAGCTCAGCACCTTGGTCAGCGCCTGCTCCCGCTGGAACCTGCGGCGCCAGCCCGTCCGTCCGTCAGTCCGTCAGTCCGTTTGTCAAGGAGGAAGGAGAGACCCTGCGGTGCCTTACATGCGCGAGAACTCGCGGTTAACGCGCTCGCCGGCCACGAACCACACACGCGAGGCCCCGCGCGCGAACTCGACGTTGAGCAGTCGCAGCGACTGCGGCCACCACCTCGGGCGTCAGTCTCTGCATCTCCAGCACGGCTTGCCGTCCTCCTACAATACACAGACGCACCTGCAGCTGAGCGATGTTCTTGACGTGCGTGCCGCAGCACGGGTTGGCGTCGATACCGTCGATGCAGACGATGCGCATGGCCTCTGGCTGCTGGTCGGCCGGAAACTTGCGCGCGACCTGCTCCCACTCGGGCGACCCGGGCTGCGCGAACTTGGGCGCCATCTCGAGTCCGCGCACGATGGCGGCATTCACCTCGCTCTCGATGCGGCGCAGCACGTCCTCGGACACCTTCTGCGGCTTGTCGGTGCTGCCCACGGGCACGAGCTCCACGTTGCAGCGCTCGTCGCCGAGCGACCACGTGGTCGTGTCGTACCCGTGGCGCTCGGCCACGGCGCTCAGCAGGTGCTGCGCCGAGTGCTGCTGCATGTGGTCGAAGCGGCGGTCCCAGTCGACGGTCGCGAGCACCTCGTTCCCCTCCTGCAGCGCGCGCTCTTGCTCTTCATCTCCCTCCTCGCCCGCCGGCAGCGGCACGCGGTGCAGGCAGCGGCCGTCGCGAATGAAGACCTTGTCCACGCGCGCGCCGTCGAGCGCGCCCGTGTCGCAGGGCTGGCCGCCGCCCTCGGGGAAGAGCACCGTGTCCAGCAGCTCGACCTCGAGGAAGCTCTGCGCGGGCGTCTTCTTGGTGGCGGGCAGCCGCACGCGCTCGCAGCGCGTCACGCGCGCGCGCAGGGCCCGCAGCGCTGAGTCTCGCTGGCAGGCCAGCGCCCCGGGCGGCGCGCGCTGCGTGGCTGTAGGGCAGCCCATGGCGTCCGTGGCGGTGGAGGTGGCGGCGGTGGGAGGCATGGACGCGGCGCGGCGAGCAAGCGAGGCGGGGAGGACGCGCGGGCGGATTGATTGCCGAGTGAATGCCACACACTTTGTATGGCGAGCGGTATGGGAGAAGGAATTGACTGGCGCTCACTATGGGCCGCGGTTCTGACGCCGAGTGCAGAGCAATCGTCGCGCGCGTCACCGCCCAGCTGCGTGTCGCGCAGACGGGGGGAGGAATCTACTGGCAGTATTTACAGAAGTACACGGTATTTTTCACCTAATTATCCATATAAGGCACTACATCATGAATACTAACACAAAAAGAGTCGACATTGAAGCAGTTCTCCTTCATATCTAGCACGTGCTACAACCGTAAATACGCTTCTTCCCCCGTCCACAACCACAATTTCCGAGCTGAAGTTTCTTGTTTTTGGTGCTTGGCGAACGAGCGGCTCCGCCCGTTTCTTTGCCGCAATCCGAGCCAAACCCAAAGGCCCAAAGCCCAAGGGACCGACGGCGACCAGTCCCCCCGTGGACGCCACATCCCAACCTTCCGCGCGCTCTCCACACTCCCCCCGCCCTCCCCACTGCCCTTTGCGCCCGCCAGCATGAGCGCCGCCGCCCCGACGTCCCCCTCGGGCGCCAAGCTGCCGCCGCCGGCGCCCGTGTCGGCGACCGAGGAGGCCGCGTACGTCGAGTCGTACAAAAACGCTCCCTTCTTCGAGAAGCACCCGCGCGGCTTCGGCGAGATGCGCCTGATCGAGGGCGTGGCCATCCACAAGACGTACGTGCTGCCCGTGCCCAACATCCACGAGTGGCTGCCCGACATGGCCGCTGCCGTGCGCAACGAGCGCAAGATCGACACACAGGCTACGGACGACGTCGAGCGCAAGTCGACCTACAACAAGCTCATGGGCGAGACGGACGTCATCCTCGGCGACATCCGCCGCAACGCCAACCAGGAGATGATCTCGCGCGCCTACGTGCGCGCCGGACCGCGCAAGACGCTCTACTTCGACCCCGCGGGCGTCAAGGCCGCCATCGTGACCTGCGGCGGCCTCTGCCCGGGCCTCAACAACGTCGTGCGCGACATCACGCTCACGCTCTGGAACCTCTACGGCGTCAAGACCATCTACGGCATCCGCATGGGCTTCGCCGGCTTCTACAACTGGACCTCGATGGACCAGAAGGAGGCGCCCGTCATGCTCACGCCCAAGGTCGTCGACAACATCCACCACTCGGGCGGCACGCTGCTTGGCGCCAACCGCGGCGGCTTCGACCTCGAGAAGATCATGAACTTCCTCAAGGAGTCGGGCGTCAACCAGGTGTACGTGATCGGCGGCGACGGCACGCACCGCGCGGCCAACAAGATCTCGGACGAGTGCCGCCGCCAGCAGCTGCCCATCGCCGTCGCCGGTGTGCCCAAGACGATCGATAACGACGTCGACCTGCTGGACCGCAGCTTCGGTTTCAACACGGCCGTCGAGGAGGCGCAGCGCGCCATCCGCTCAGCCTCGACCGAGGCCAAGTGCGTGCCCAACGGCATCGGCGTCGTCAAGCTCATGGGCCGCAGCGCCGGCTTCATCGCCGCGCACGCGACGCTCTCGAGCGGCGACGTCAACCTGTGCCTCATCCCCGAGGTGCCCATCGAGCTGGACGGCCCGCGCAGCTGCCTCGACCACCTGGAGCACGTCGTGGAGGAGCAGGGCCACGGCGTCGTGGTCGTGGCCGAAGGCGCTGGCGAGGAGCTGCTGGGCACGTCGGCGGCCACGGACGCCGGCGGCAACAAGAAGCTGCCGCCCATCGGCGCCTTCATGAAGGACCGCATCCAGGAGCACTTCGCCAGGAAGGGCAAGGAGTGCACGGTCAAGTACATTGACCCGTCGTACATGATCCGCAGCGTGCCGGCCAACGCCGCCGACAGCCTCTACTGCATGATGCTGGCGCAGAACGCGGTGCACGGCGCCATGGCCGGCTACACGGGCTTCACGGTCGGCCTCAGCGCCAACCGCGTCGTCTACTTCCCCATCACGGCCATCACGCAGAACTCGCCGCGCTGCATGGACCCCTGGGGCCGCACGTGGGAGCGCGTGCTGTGCCTCACGCGGCAGCCGAACACGGCGCCCGAGAACGCCAAGACCAAGGGTGGTAAGTCATCCGACTAGGCGTCTGCGCTCGCGCTCGCGCTCGCGCTCGGTTGGTCGAGCGCGCCGCTTTGATAATCTACTCCCACACAAAACACGAAACAGGAGCGGCGCTCGCCGTCTCGTTATGATCCAACGCCGGTTCATCAGCGCTGCCGCTTGACTTCCCACCACTGAGTGGCGTTCGGAGGACCGGTCCCTGCTGCATTCAGCCTAACGGGTTGGCATCTGCCGCTTGTTGGTCGCATCCCTTGCTACCAGTCGTGTCGGGAGTTGATCTGAGGTCCCTTGCTTGGGGTTTAACACGCTCATGACGCTGGCCAACGTGTCGGTGGTCGCGCTCGCAACAGGATGCTCGCGGCGGCCCGGGTGACGATGTTGAGCGGTACTGGTGGTGGCGTCGACAGCAACAGAGTGTCCGGTGATGCACGTATATGGAGCGAAGACACGAGCGTTGGGGAGCCCAGCCGTGTGCTAGCCGTCGGCGATGTAACCACGTTGGAAGCGACGACGTATCCATCGCTGTCGGCTCGCTGTCGATGTCAGGCGGAGCGGCTTCCGGTCCCGATGACAGCAGCGTCGTAGCGGGGAACAGTTGAGTCGCTGTACCGCTATCGTTTGTCTCCCCCGGCAGGTCCAAGGGCCCCAGCAGGTTCGTGCTGCAGGTAATTGACGTGTCTGGGCCATTCATTGGATGCAGGTGACGGGACGGACACTCGTCATCGGCTGGCGACGGCTCTGTGCTGTTGCCGTCGGAGTCGAATCGCATTGCGAGGCTTTGCTCCGGCGCACGGGTAGTTGACGGTGACGGGTGGATCACCGAGTGTGTCGCTGGTGTCGAAGTCGAGCTCCTCCATGCGCTCCCAACGCTGCAGTCGAGCAACCTCGACTGCAGACATCATAAACCGTGCCTGAAGCACCACGGAGGGAGGCGAGGCCTCACCGACTCGTTCAGAACGCCTGGACTTGGTGGGGACCGCTGCATGCTCGCGGCTGGACTCGAGGTCAGGGCGTCCGCGTCAAGTTCGCGATAGGCCATCCATCCAGCGTTTGGCCATTCCCGGCGTGAGAGAGACACACACGCACGCAGTTTCCTTCTGTCGGATCGCCACCCGGCAGAACACAGGGCTAAAGACGCGCGGCCACCATACAGTCTCGCCATGATCGCCCTGGTGCTTGACGAATGCCTTGCTGTCCTCCCATCATCGACAGCGCCGCGCAGCAGACTCGTTGGTCTCCGCGTTTGTATGGCGTGTGTACGGTAGGGGGTGACGGCGGCGCCGTGGCCCACACAGCTTCAACATGATGTGGGGGGTCGACAATTCTCTTGGGTTCAGTATGCAGCAGGCGCCACTGGTTGAACTCTCAGTCCTGGGCGGGAACCACCCGCGATGTGTGACGCGGCAGGCGTCCAATTCACACCATCCGATACGGTCCCGCCTGGGCTCGCTTGGGCGGTGCACGTGACGATCCACACACCCATCGCGTGCGTCAACTGCAGCCGCTGTCGCAGCCTCAGGGCTGGTGCCCATCGTGCGGGATGGCTCGGGCCGGTGTCTTGGCGTCTCGTGCCCAGGACGGCCCCGGCTCCTTTTTCCTGTGGTGGTTGCCGCTGGCCCCACAGGCACGTTTTTCTGCCGCTCTGGCGTCTGATTGGTCCCTCGCACCCTCCACACGCCTCCATGATTGGTAGAAAAGTCCGCGTCACCCCGCACCCTACCCCCGGCTCCCATCCCAGCCTCCCGCAGTGTAATCACCAAGGTGGAAGGAAGCGCGTGGTCCCGGTTGTGGATCCGCAAGTTGGTGGCGATCCGCAGATCCGTCCGCAGTTGCTTCATTCCGCGAGTTGCAGTCCGGCGCGCAGGCTCCCCCTCTGCACGTTTAAAAACCACCAAACCGGACCACACCACACCACCGCGAGGATGCTGCCCGTGCGCGCGCTGGTCAGCGGCATGTCAAAAACCACCTCGACCGCGAGCATGGCGGGCACCAAGGTGACGGCGTCCGGGCGCCGCGCGTTCGCCGTGCTGACGCGCGAGGGCATGAACCCGCGCATCCTGAACGCCGAGTACGCGGTGCGCGGGCCGCTGGTGCTGCGCTCGGTCGAGTACACGCGGCGGCTGGCGCGCGGGGACGCGTCGCTGCCGTTCGACCGCGTCATCCCGTGCAACATCGGCAACCCGCTGGTGCTCAAGCAGGCGCCGATCGAGTTCCACCGACAGGTGCTGGCGCTCGTCAACGTGCCCGGGCTGGTCGACACGCCCGAGGCGCAGACGCTCTTCCCGCCGGACGCTATCGCGCGCGCCAAGTTCTACATCGAGCGCATCCCGGGCGGCACGGGCGCCTACGGCCACTCCAAGGGCTCGGAGGTCGTTCGCGACGAGGTGGCCGCCTTCATCCAGGCGCGCGACGGCGGCGACGACAAGTACGCGGCCGACCCGGAGGACATTTACCTGACGGACGGCGCGTCCCCGGCCGTGCAGAACTGCCTGCTGGCGCTCATCCGCGACGAGCGGGACGCCATCTTGGCGCCCATCCCGCAGTACCCGCTGTACTCGGCCGCCATCGCGCTCAACGGCGGCACGCTGGCCGGCTACTACCTGGACGAGTCGCGTGCCTGGGCGCTCAACGTGCACGAGCTCGAGCGCGCGCTGCACGCCGTGCGCGCGGAGGGCAAGACGGCGCGCGCCATCGCCGTCATCAACCCAGGCAACCCGACGGGCCAGTGCCTGTCGGTCAACAACCTACAGGACATCATCCGCTTCTGCCAGCGCGAGAACCTCGTCATCCTGGCCGACGAGGTGTACCAGGAGAACGTCTACGCGCAGGGCAAGTCGTTCGTGTCATTCAAGAAGGCGCTGCGGGACATGGGCCCGGCCTTCGACGACGTCGAGCTCATCTCGTTCCACTCGACCTCCAAGGGCTTCACGGGCGAGTGCGGCCGCCGCGGAGGCTACATGGAGCTCGTCAACATCAGTGACGGCGCCAAGGACGAGATGTACAAGCTCATGAGCGTCAACCTGTGCTCCAACATCGAGGGGCAGCTCATGGTCGGGCTCATGGTCAACCCGCCCAAGCCCGGAGACGCGTCCTTCGACAAGTACCGCCAGCAGCGGGACGACACGCTCGCGTCGCTCAAGCGCCGCGCTGTCAAGCTCGTTGCCGCCTTCAACGAGCTCGAGGGCGTCACGTGCAACGAGACGGAAGGCGCCATGTACACGTTCCCGCAGGTGCGGCTGCCGCCCAAGGCCGTCGAGGCCGCCGACCGTGCGGGGCTCGCGCCCGATGCCTTCTACTGCTTCCAGATGCTCGACCAGACGGGCATCGTCGTCGTGCCCGGCTCGGGCTTCGGCCAGCAGGAGGGCACGTGGCACTTCCGCTCGACCATCCTGCCGCCCGAGGAGGACGTGGACGAGGTCATCCGCAAGACGGCCGCCTTCCACGCCGCCTTCATGGACAAGTACCGGTAAGCCGGCCGTCGCGCACGCGCGGGTGGGGAAATGCGCGAATGTATTGATCGAGAGAGAGAGAGAGAGAGAGACGTGAGTAGTGAGTGAGAGACGACGGCGGGGCGGGGCGGAGCGTCGTCGGGCGTGCGTTTAAATAGTCGGCCGGCCGTCGACGACCGGGACGCAATGCAGACACGTTGTCCGCGATCGAGCGTCGCTGTGGCGTGGCATGTCGTTCTTGTCCGCGCTAGCGCTTGGCGATCGCCGGCGCCATCGCCTTGGGCTTCATGGGGCCGCCGACGGGCCCTCCGCCCAGCATGCCGCCGCTCGAGACCATGCTGGAGGTCCCCGCCATGTCGCTGATGGCGCCCAGTCGGCTCTTGGCGCCCCCGGCCGTCGAGCTCGGCGCGCTCATGGACGGCGGCGTCGCCGACGGCGTCGATGAAGGCTTGCTCCCCGTGGACGGGCTGTTCTCTCGCTTGGCAGGTGCGGACGGCCGGATGATGGGGATCTTGGTGATGGTGCTTGAGTCCTTCGGCAGCCCAGCGGTCGCCCGCGCGGACCCTCCGATGATCTTGCTGCTGGACGGCCCGAGCTTCCCCGTCGAGCCCATGATCTTGAGACCCTGCGGCATCTTGGCGCTGCCTGGCGGTCGCGCAGTCGGGCAGTTGGGCAGCGTCGTCATCGACGCGCTCGGCTTCCCGGTGCTTGTCGCCGCTTTCGTGACGCTCTTGCCGCCGCGACCTCCGCCATCGCTCTTCCCGAGCGCCATGGAGAGTGCCAAGATACCATTCCCAGCGCCGCTGCCACCCATCGACATGCTGCTGGCGCTCATTGAACTGTTGCCAGACCCGGTGCTGCTCCCACCGCCCCCTCCGGCTCCATTTCCCGGGCGATCACGCCCCGTGTCTTTGCCTTGCGTCCGCGTGATCTTGTTGACGAGGTCAAGCGACTTGACGCGCGCACGGCGGACAACTTGGCCGTCTTTGCCCACCACGAGCGTGTACTCGAGCATGCTGGACCACCGCGAGTCGGCGGACGAGTCTTCGTGGTCGGACACCATGCCGAGGTTCTCTTCCTCGCTGAGTTTCCGCCTGTCATCCGCCTCCTCTTGTGATCGGCGATGCGACGGGCTCTGATACTGCGGATGTGGTGTCTGGTGCAGGTGGAAGCGGCTGAAGTCGCTCGAGTCGACAAGTTGGCGGGCTTCCGCCAAGGCGAGCGACACGTCGCGATCGCGGTCAAGCGTGGCTTCGTCGAGTACTTGGCGAATGCGCTCCAGGATCTTGTCGTCGCCGAGACTGGAGAGCACATGTTTCCAAAGCGGCACGAGCGACACAGCCTTGAGGCGAACGTTCGGTACTGGATCGTCAAGAAGGTCGATCGCGATGTCGATGAAGTTGAGTCGGCAGTACTGTCGGCTGTTGAGCGTCGTCGCGAAGACACACGCGTCGAGGAAGAGCAGTCGCCGCCAATAACTCTTCGAGTGCCCGTATTCACTGCGTAACTTGCTGAGCAGCGAATACCGGTGACTCGCAATTTCGTTGCGTCGGATACACTTGAGCAACGCTTGCACTGCCAGCAACTGCACGGGGCGAGCGCCGTCTTCGATCAAGTCGAACAGGATCGGGATGATCATCTCGTACATTTGCATGGACGAAAGCCAAGCGGGGAGTGACTGCAGCGTCTTGATAAACACGAGCTGGTCGCGGTTGCGGCTTGCTGGCAGGATGCTGTGATACTGGATAATGGACTTGATGGCCGCGTCCAGCAGCAAGGTCTGCACCAAAAGCAAGGGATGGTTAGTCAGTTGAGTCCACGGCGCAGAAGATGAGTTTGTTAACGCGGCCGAACCTTTTGGTCGTCCTCGGTGGCGCAAAACATGCTTGGTATGATGAGCGGTACGCGTGAGATGGCCATCCCTTGGACCATCGGCGACTCGTCTTGCATCATCGTGACCAAGAGCGGCTTGAGATAGCGAAGCGCTCGAGGTTGGCCCAGAAGGTTCGCGACTTCGTGGAGACCCGCGGCGATATGGTGGCGCACCTGACGTATTCAGCAGTAAGTCAGTCGTTGTGAGCTCATCTGTTAGAGACGCACTTTGATAGTACAGCCGTTCTTACGTGGTCATCGGCATCGCTGGCGAGCTTCACAAACAGGTCATCCATCAGCAGTGGCACATACTGAGCACCAAATGCCTTGACGACAGCCGGAAAGTTGTACGCGCAGTACTGGCGTAGCTGCGGGTCCTCTTTCGCGCAGAGCTTGGCGTAACTCTGGAGCAACACAGGTGCGATATCCGGGCCGAGGTGGTTCAGCGACGCCAGCTTGGTCGCCAAATGACCAAAGTGCTCGGCAAATAGGTCCGTAATATACTCTGGCTGGGACTCAGCGAGGCAAAGCAGCTCCGGGACGATCCGTTTCGTTCGCTCGGCTGCTGGGAAGAAATCCAGCAGTGACAAGATTGCCAGGAATGCGCTTTGCTTGACCTATCAGTCGCATTTGAGTGGAGCGCACGAAAGAGTCAAGCGTGAGTATGCGGCTGCTGTCGATGGCGTATCAAGGATAACTCCGAACCTGGACTTCTTCGTCCTGAAGGAGCTCAAGTAGTTCAGGTAGCAGGTCTGAGCACGCTTTCTCCTCCCTGCGTTTGAAGAGGCAATCGCAGTGATTAGAGCTGACTCCTTGGCGAGTGAAAGGCCCGGAAAGTATCTGCATCGCTCACCCAATCGCCCGCGCCAGTGCGTCCAACTGGATGCACATGCACTTGCGAACTTCTGCGTCCGTGTCCTGGCACAGCGCCATCATCTGGACTCCATCAAAGAGATTACACCGACATGAACGTTGTCAGTTGCCAATGGTCAATCAGCAGAAGCACGAGAGCACCAACCTTTTGAAAGTACAACCCCTCGATATCTTGGGGCGACAGCATATTTAGTGCCGTGATCGCTCCGAGCAAGAAGCAGCATATCAGCCGCGACCCCGGCGTTTGAGAGACATCGCCCTTTTCGATAGCCACACGAATGATCTGTACATGAGGCACGTTGTTAGATCCGTTGAGGCTCGATGCAGAAGCTGGCGATCCACCTGCTCCGCTCGTACCTGAGTTTTCTTCAGTGTGTTTCCAATGCGCGGGAGCGAGGCGATGACGGCCTGACTCGCGGCCTCGGCGTAGTCCTTTTGCTGAATTTCCGCCACGAAGTCCAGTGCCAGCGGAACAACGAGTTTGATGACCTGTTCCTCCGTCAGCAAGAAAACGGCGTTCTTCTTCTCTTCGTTGCACAGCTCCACTTGTTGGACGTAGTCGTCGTGGAACGCAGCTGTGGGAAAGCTCAGCACTTTGCCGTCCACTGTTGCACATGGCAACGTGCTGAGTCCCTTGAAGAGCTCGAGGAGCACCGCGGCGCTTGCGTGTTGCTCAGACTCGCACTTCTGCCAGACAGCCTATGTATTCATAAGAGCAAGGGTCAACAAAACTTTACAGCGGCGTGAACTATCTGACAGCTTATCGCGTCGAACCCACCTTGATGCACTCAAGGATGAGAGCGAGGTTTCCCTTGGAGTTGTTGGCCGCGAGGATCTTCGGAAGCGACGACAAAATGCTGATTTTCTGCTTGTCGACGCCATTCCTGAGCAAGTGCTCGGTTCTCTCCATTTCGGGCAGGTCCTCATTGACGTTGAGCTTCTCAAGATCCGACAGGGACTAAGGAGGGGTGGACGATGGTAAGCAAGCGATCGCGCGTAGCGTAACAGCGGAGTCTGCAATAACGTACCAGTGCATCCTCACGCTCAAAGCATTCTGCCTCGCGCTCATTGAAGAAGCCGATTTCATCCATCTCTCCAGCGTGATGATCGTGATCAGCCTAGGCGGACCCGCCACAGCATTCCCTGGCGGAGGTGCACCGCGCCGGCCTCGATCAACTCCCTTCCGCTCGATCACCTCGTCACCTCTGCCTCCCTTCTCAATGCTGGCAGGGACGCGCGTGGACACACTGATCGCCGTGCTTTGGCAGTCATCCACCGCGCAAGTATTTTTGGCTGACGAGGCGAGACTCCTTCCATCCCGCCAAGAATATCTGCGCTGCCACAAATAACTCGTTGCGCTGGAGCACCTGACAGACACGCCAGAGACGCGACTTGGCTTCGGAGTGGTGGAACAGTGCTTTTAGTCCGTTGGAGCGGTGTGCGCATCTGGATCAGAGGTGAATGAGCCTTGCTTTCCGGTTGCTAGCTTGTGTGTCTCATCCCGAGGGAGCGCCGACACAAGATCGACGTACTTCTTCCAAATGAACGACACCTCCTTGTCCTTCCCGCGGACCAGTTGCTCGAGTCGTCGCTGGTCCGTTGTCCGCTGCGACTCGCTCAAGAGTAGCTCTTCACGGAGTCGACATACCTCTCGGCGGAAGAGTTGCTCTTTCGTGCGCAGCTTGCTGACGACCTGCTCCACTTCTCGCAGCTGGCTGCGCAAGCTACTCACCTGCTCGCTCTGCTCCAGCTGCAGCACCTGCGAGGCCGCCTCGCGGATTTTGTGCGCTTCGTTCTGCTCGGACCGGTTCTGCTCGGCGCAGCGCTTGTCCTCCTTGACTTCGCTGATCTGCTCCTGCAGACGAGCAACCCTGGCAGCCCACTCTTGCTCCCTCTTCTCCGCGTCCGCGTCCTTGACCTCGACCGCGCGCGTCAGGCGCCGCTCCTTGTCTCGGAGGCGCTCCATGTGCTGCTTCATCTCGTCCATCGCGGCCACGAGCCGCTGCATCTGCGCCTTGCGCTGCTTCCCCGCCCGCTTCTTGTCGTTCAGCGCTGTTCTCAGCTCGGCCATCGCGCGCTTCTGCTCCTCGAGCAGCGCGTCGACGCGCTGGAACTCGGCCTCCCAGTGCGCGCACTCGTCCTCCTTGCCTCGCAGCTGTGTTTCGAGCGCGCGCACCTGCTGCGCCGCATCCTGCAGCTGCATCTCCCGCGAGAGCACCGCGCGCCTGGCGGCCGCCGCGTCGCCCTCCAGCCGCGCCACCTGCGCCACGGCGTCGGCCGCAAACTGCGCGCGCTGCGCCAGCTCGCCCGTCGTCTCGTCCAGCCGCTTCGCCAGCGCCGCCACCGCGTCCTGCAGCGCGCTCATCTCCCTCCGCTGGGCCTCGTCCCGCGTCCGCAGCGCGCGCACCTCCCGCGCTAACGCCAGCGCCCGCGCCGCGTCCTCCTCGCCGCTTGCCATGCAGGTGTCGCCCATGAAAACGGGGTTTGTATGGGGGAATGTATCCTGCGGCGCGGCCTTTCCGAGCATCTGGGGAGTGAGTGCCCTTTCGCGAAGGAGAGTGATGGTCACTTCAACTCGTGCGGGGTACGCTCGAAAAGTGGATACACATGTCCACGTACCCCCCACTCCGGGTACGTCAGCCTTGATGAACAGCATTGGTGCGGCACCCTGCTGCTGGCTTTACACGCGCACCGAATGTCCAGCGCTTCTCCGACCGCTTTCCATCACTTCCCAGGTCGCCGCGTGACGTCCGACGCCTGCGCGCCACCATTCGCCACGCGGCTAGCGAATCCAGGGCGGCGCCTCTACCGCCGTGGCGGTCGGACAGGGTGAACACCACGCCAATCGGTTGCTTCGGTGGCATGAGGCCAGGTGGTGCCGAACGCCACGCGACCAGCATTCCGCGATAGTGACCGTCATTCTTGTCGCTTGGCGATGGCAGAGTGGGATTTGTCAACAGCGAACGGCGGAAGGCGATCAAGCACGTCGACCGGTCTCCTCATTCCCGATCTCGCCGCCTCCGCCGCACCTCCCTCCACGGTTACACGCCTTCCTCCCTCCTCTCGCCATGTCGTTCGAGCACCCGCCGCAGTTCGTGCGTCTGCAGCCGTCGGAGCTGGCGACGGCTCTGCGCGACGACTCGCCGTCGGCGGCCGCCAAGCCGCTCGTCATCGACGTGCGCGGCGAGGACTTCGACGACGGCCACATCCGCTCGGCCGTCAACGTGCCCGAGGAAGACTTCGAGGACGACGACGACGTGGACGCGCTCGTGGCCAAGTACAAGGACCAGGAGCGCATCGTCTTCCACTGCATGATGAGCCAGGTGCGCGGCCCCAAGTGCGCGCGCCGCTTCCTCTCGCGCATGGCCGTCGTGCTGGACGGCCAGGAGCACCAGCCGCGGGTCGAAGTGCTCACGGGTGGCTTTCAGCTCTTCGAGAAGGTGCGGGGCTATCGATGACGAGACTTGAGACGCGGTGGCGGCGCGCTAACCGTGCTCCTGTGTGTATATGTGTGCTGGCTGCCTCAGATCTACAAGGACGACGCGACGCTCATCGAGCGGAAGTAGAGCGCCTGCCTGCCTGCCTGCCTGCAATTCATCCACACAAGCCGCGTCCACGCGCACAGCATTCACGGACCAGTGCATTGCCTCGTTACAAACGTCACACTCGGTACTGCGCGCGCGCCACGGGCGGCGCCTGCTCCTTGGTCAGCACGTCGATCAGGAAGCTCGCGTTAATGCACTCCACCTTGCTCGCCTTGAGCTTCTTGAGCCACGCGTCGCGCGCCGGCAGGTCGCCGGGCACCAGCGCCACCACGGGCCTCTCCTCGCTGGCCTCGGCCGCCAGCTTGGACAGGTCTGTCGCCTTGGTCATCGGCACCACTTTTCCGTCGCCCGCGGCCACGATGCGCTCGCACATGGCGGCCGGCGGGTGGCACTTGGCGTGCACCAGCACGCGCCAGCCGGCGAACGCCCCGGGCTTGCCGGCGGCACGCGCGGTGCGCCAGAAGGACGGCGCACACGACCAGATGCGCTCGTCCATGAGCGCCTTGTCCTGCGGCGTGGCGCCCCACTCGTGCGCCTCCTCGTCCACGAAGCGGCCCGCTTCGGAGCTCGCCTCCAGGAACGACGGCTTGAGGATCCACTAGGCAACACAGGGGGCAACGTCAGGCTAGGGACGACAGCACAACGCCTGGCCGGTCAGAACACACGCACCTTGCCCGAGGCGCAGCCCGCGACGAACTTCTCGGTGCGCTTGAGCTCACTGCAGATGACGTGCGTGCAGTCGCCGTCGAAGCGGCGCTCGACGGTGCTCACCTTGCCGCCGAGACCCATCACGATCGACTCGTTAACGGCCATCTCCTCTCGCGACCCGGTGAGCAGGAACACGAAGCCGGACCCCTTGCGGCCGGCAGAAGCCGCTGTTGGCGCGGAGGATGATGGCGTACTCGCGATAGAGGTGGCAGCGCGCTTGGTAGCTTTCTTTTTGGGCTGTGCGCTCTCGTTGCTGGTATCAATCAATGGGGTGGTCTCTGCCTTGTCGGTACTCACTGATGAAGCCGACGCCTTACGCTTCCGTCCTGTAGCACTGGCGGAGGCCTGGAGCGCAGACACATCCACATTAGAACTGCTGCTAGTACCAGCGCACGCCTTCTTCTCGATGCAGCAAACCTTTTTGCTCGACGACGTAGCCTTCTTCGCCGCCTTGTCCAAGGACGACGACTCGGGGTCTTCCTCTGGAGACGCGTCTGAGCCCTTACTATTGCGCTTCTTGCTGCCTGTCGACCCGCGGGGCTGCTTGGATTTGCTGCCCGCGTCCGTCTTGGGCTCCGTCGTCTTGGCGACGTCTTCCGGCTCGGGCTCACTCCTATTCACATCCCCGCTGCGGCCACCACGGATTTTCCGAGCAGACATCGTCTTGGACGGCGTATCAAACAGGAGACACGCGACATCGTTAGCTGGAGGCTTGTCGGAGTCCACCTTCGCGCCCGCTTCTGTTGCAGTGGCCGCACTCTTCTTGTCTTGCGGAGTATTGTGATCGAGCTCTGTCAGCAGCGCATCCACGTCGAAGCGGCTGCTCTTCGCACTGCCCCGCCGCCCGCCCGCTGGCGTCGTGGCAGCTGACGAGGTCGACGAGCCTCGAGTCCCATTGCTGTCTGCGAGGTCCACGGTCTTGTCGGCTTCTTTTGCTGCTGCCGGCCCTGAAGCTGCTTTCGCTGCCGTCTTGCCCATAGAGACGTATCGGTACTTGTCCTCTGGAAGGTACTCCCACGCGGCTAACGAGTCAAACAGCCACTGAGATGCATGTGCCAGTCAGTCCCGCGAGAATATCGCATCGAGCTGAGCACGGCAGGTGGTCGCCTCACCTTGTGGCTCAAGATGTTCTCGAACCGCCAGCTCTTGGCCTTCTTGAACTTTTCCCCCGCTGGCTCGTAGCACAGCAAGTGCGTCGAGTGCGTCCGAGAGAGCACCGGGAGCATGCAGGCACCCGTGGCACTGATTGCGATCTGCACCTGGTCGCGAGTCGGCCGCGTCCGGCTCGTGTACCCCGACAGAGTGACCACGAAGCTTCGCATCCCTGGGATGCCGCCATGGGACGACATTGGTCGCTCGATCGCCTCACTAAACGGTGACTGGTCGCCTGTGAAGTGCATCAACGCGCATCACACGTCAGCCGGCTGACAGAGTTAGGGGCGGGGAGGAAAAGCGACGCAAACGTACTGGCGTCTGTCGTGAAATGGCCGCCGTCCAGGACCCAAAAGATGCTGACGACACGCTTGTGCTGTCGAACGGCCTCTTCGTACTCGAAGCCTGCGCTGTAGTAGCACACGACGAACGACGCGTTCGCCACCACCTTGCGCACGATATCCTGGTACGAGTCGCCGAGTGGGACGTTGGCGACCTTGGCCTTGGCGGAGCGCAGCAGGTTCAGCAGGCTCTCCTTGAGCACTGGTGGGATATGCTGTGCCAGCAGCACAATCGCGCCTGAAAGCGCCGTCTGCATCTCTGCCAGTCTCTGAGCGGTTCAGTCACAACACAGTCGGTCAGATTGGAGGTTGTGAAGCCCTCCTAGGCGATCGAGTGGCTCACCTCCGTCGACCTGCGCAGCATCGAGAGCTCCATGCTGTGCTCTGTTCTGGCCAGCTGGTACACGACGGCGCATTTGTGCAGGTTGAGGTCCTCCAGCTCCAGCACGGGGCGTGCCTTCCAGCTGACCGGCTTGCTGGCCGTGGCCGCCACGGCAGCAACAGCGAATGCTCCCTCAGGCACTCGGGTCTTGCGCCGCACACACTCCTCGATCCAGCTGTAGCTGACATGAAACTGCGCTGCCAGCCCCGCCTGCTTGCCCATGAAGGCGACGAGGCAGCTGGGCAGCTCGAATGTAGAGACGCTGCCCTCGGACTGACCGGCAAGCGACAGCCGCCACGTCTCCACCGCGCGCGCGACGTCACCATCCGAGTACGTGACGTTGAGCAGCTGCAGACGCTCGGGCGGCACCGCAGCGGCGGCGTGCGCGGCGTCCGGGGACAAGATGTGCGTCGCGCCGGCGTAAACTTCCTCCTGGTCGACGATCTGGCCGCCGAAGTGCGCGATGAGGCCGTCGATGACCTTGCGCGGGTCCTTCTCGATGGGGCCAGCGGCGACCGCAAGCACCGAGAAGAAGAGCGCCGGGTCGGCGCTAAAGCGGTCTTCGGGCAGCACGAACTGCAGCAGCAGGGACCGGAAGACCCACTCGGGCCGCACAATCGACACGAACCGGCCGTCGCGCTGCGCGCCGAACATGGCGTACGCCTCGGGGAGACACACGATGTGCGTGCTGTCGCCGCCCACGGGCTGGTCCAGCAGCGCGGCGCCGCCGTCGCGCAGCGCGCACTCGAGCGCCAGCAGCGTCGACGGGGACAGCCCGTCCGCGCACACGAAGCACTTGACGCCCGCGAAGAGCGTGCGCTGTCGCATGACGAGCGGCTCGCGGGCAGCCGGCACCTCTACTAAGAGCGACGCGCGGCGGGAGGTTGTGATGGCGCTGTCGTGGGCAGCGGAGCGGGCGTGGAGCGGCAGCAAGTGCGGCAAGCGGAGCCCATCCACTGCCGACCTTGATGTCTTGTCGGCGTCGTTCCCGCCAAAAACCAGGATGTTGGCTACCGGGTAGTCAGTTGGATGGTGATGTTCACGAAGTACTGTGAACGGCGGATTTCGGTGTGGTGTTGACTTTAGAGGAACACGGTACAACGACCGATCTTTGGGGAAGCAACACATGGTGGGGACAGCCGGTCTCATCTGATCTTCACGATGGACGCGGTGGCAGTGTCGAGGCTCGACGCGTGGCCGCCCTTGCGATGAGTGACACGTCCTGACGGAGTGTTACAGCGAAGATGGCGTCGATGCTAATGCTTGTACATAACGTCCTCGACTGGCTCTGGGTGTCCAGGATGTGAGTCATTCGGATGTTCGTGCGACTGCTAAATGGCTGAGCAAGATACGTCTCATGGTGAGTCTCATCTGTAGGAGTGTACGCGTCTAGTACAGCCGAGACCATGACAAGGAGTCCAAGAAGGCATGTGCGGGAGGAGCCATCTCTTTTTTGTGGTAGTTTACGATTTGAGGAATGGCATTCGAGGCTGCGCTAGCGTAAGACCAGCTCGCCGTCGCAGGACTTGATCGGTCGGGACGACACGACGCTTACAGGGTCTTGGCGTCCGGGGCGATCGGCACGAGGTTGCCGGCGCCGCGATAGGTCTCGAGGATGTCGGCCTGCTCACTCAGGATGAGTCGGTCGCGTTGGTTGCCATAGTCGGCAAGCTTGCGCCAGCGAGCGTAGTCCTCCGGGTTGCGCTTGTCGCCGTGGGCCTCGGCGTTGTGCTCCCAATGACCCTTGGAGAAGCCGATCATGGTCGTGATCTTCTTGTTCTGGATGTCGTACACGAGGCTCACGATGGTGCCGGTCTCCTCGAGCCAGTTGCACTGCCACAGCTCACCCGGGCGAATGCACTGGAAGGCGACCGTCTGGTAGTTCAGGCGGCCGGCCATCGGACCACCGTGGATGGCGTACACGATGCGGTCGTGCGAGAAGAACCACATCTCGTAGCGCCACTTCTGCGGCTTGCCATCCTCGCCCTCGGCATCGTAGTCGTAGATCAGGTGGAGGTCGCGGATGTCCTCATCGAACGTCGGGTGCAGGGGCGTGTTGGTGTGGTATCCGGGCACGGCGATCGGCATCGTGGAGGCAGACCAAGCGGGGGGTACGAGTCGAGTGCCCAGCGGAGAGGGAATCTGGAAATAGCGACCGCCAGCTAGTAGGC
>JAADYF010000317.1:0-25567 GCA_023338175.1 Phytopythium delawarense
CGCTCGCGTCGCTGCCACCGGGTCCCGCCGTCGGCGCTTCGCCCCTCGCGCTCCGCAGCACCGAGCAGGCCGACGCCTCGCCGTCCTCCGCCCCCGTCGACCTCGCTGCCAGCTCCATCAGCAGCAGCGCGAAGGCCCAAACAAACGCGTGCATGGCCGATCAGCCCGCTGGATTCGCCCAAGTGATTCACCGCCGTTGGAATTTTGTCGCCAGCGTGACGTTGCACGATTTCGGTGGCTGGGCAATGCCATTCGTGACGACAAATGATCTTCGCCGCCGCGTATCATTTTGGATTGAGATGCGCCGGTTGTCATTTTTGTTTGGGATTCCCAACCTGCACGAACTATCCGTCGATTTACGCCCAATCAGATGCGATATGATCTATTTTTCACCAATCAAAGCACATAGAACAATGATTTGCGTCAAGCGCTTTCGATTTTCTTTGGCGATGGCTTCAAGCCTCGCGTCGACGGGAAGAAGATGGTGACCGCTCTTCCGACGCTCCTCCTCCTCCCGCCTTCGCTCATGCGCCGCAGAGATACGACACAGTCACCTGCACCGGCGAGGCAGCTCTGTGTTGCGCCTTCATTGTCGAACTAGCGCGCGCGACCGCACCCCACCTGACCTCCGCGGTATCTTTCCCAGCCTCCAGCCATTATGCGTCGTCCCTTGATGCGGTGGGCGACATCCTCGCTGCTGGTCGTGCGTCTGTTGGGTTCGGACTGTGCGACGGCGGCCTCGAGCACGAGCAACAGCGGATCGGTGGCCTCGGAGGACGTGGGGAGCCGCGACACGAGCGGCGACTCGTGCGGGTACTACGCGGCCGAGCCCGGGAGCTCGTGTCGCTCGCCGCGCACGTGCTACGACTGCCTGAACGTGGCGCTCGAGAGCGAGCCGCAGGTGCGTCTGCTGTGTATGCCTTCCTCAGTCACTGGGCGTTGGGTTGACGGCGACGCGGTGTCATGTGGTGGGCGAGTGCAGGGCTGCCTGCTGTCGCAGTTCGGCGTGTGCGAGTCCATGAGCTTCTACGACGCGTCGCTGGACTTCCGCGCGGACGGGTCGATGGCGGACAGCGGCAGCGCGACCAACTTTTCCGGCGGCTGGTTCCACATGTTCCCGTCGACCAACACGAGCTACTGTGAGGCCGCCGACCCGGCGTGTGTCGAGTGCGACGCCGTGGCGCGTAACCTCTCGGCCGAGGACAGCTTCATGGCGCAGACGACCAAGTTCTGCGTCGGCGCGTCCGGCTGCGTGTGCGTGCTGAGCTGCGAGCCGTCGATTTGGGCGGCGCGCACCGCGGACCTGTGCGAGGCCACGCCCGAGCCGTCGACCGCGGCGGAAGCGTACTCGGACGACGACGGCGCCAGCGCCAGCGATGTGTCTGCCGCCAAGAAGAAGAGCCACACGGCGGCGCTGGTCTGGATCACGGTGGTCACGGTCGCGCTGCCGCTGGCGCTGGTCATCGGCTTCTACGTGCGCTACGTGCGGCAGCCGCGAGGTAAGTGCGTGACGTCACCCTGCGCGGGGGACACGCGGCTAACTGGTCACGATGCGGATGGTGTTGACGCCACAGGACGAGCGCCGCACCGCCCATCGCTGTCGCCGGGCAACCAGCTCGAGCTCGCGGGCTGGCGCGCAATGCACGAGCAGCTCGTGGAGCAGCAGAAGGCCGGCCGCCGTGACACCTCGCGCCAGATCGAGGTCGTCACGATTAGTCCGGTTGCGCCGCCACTGTGACCGCGGCGCGCAGCTGCCTCGGCGCCGGTCGATTAGCGCCGGGCGGCGGCGGAAGAAGAGGAGGAGGTGGAGGGAATGGAATGGCGTTGCTGAAGCCAGTCCAGCCATAATATAGCGTGTAGCATTAGACGATCGGTGGTGGCGAGCATGACATGAACATCAACATCAACATGCATCGACGAAGTTCATGAGAGGGACTCGAACCTCTATGAACGCATTCTACGGTGTCATAACGTGGTGTAATCATACCTACGGTCGGTGTTCATCCTTCACATACGGTCTATACTATAGTTGACCTGTGTTAGAACATATTTGGAGAAGCAGAACCCCTGGGTTGAGATGCGCGCAGCAGCAACTTCAACGCGGCGCGAACCGCAAAGACAGCGCGCCTGCGCAGGCAGCCCGGCGCGACTTGTCCAATGGGCCGGAAGTGGCCGACGACCTGTTGCTGCATGGTGGAGCGCTAGTGATGCATCAGAGCCCCTGTAGTCTCTCTCATCCATGGGCTTTCCAGCCTGTTGCTCTCGCATTGAAACGCTTGCAATTGGGGAACAAGCCGGACTGGTCGCGTCGAATGGAACCGCGGCGAAACATGACGCTGGACGACGGCGCGCGACGGAAACGTCAGCACCTGTGACCGTCTGCCGGTCTCCTCGGTACGCTTTCCTTCCGTGTCTCGGCCCGCTCCGGACTCAAGCATCGCCATTCGCGAAGACATACCCCAGGTGAACTACTGCCGACTGCAGCGACTGCGCGAGGGCTCCTACTACCTGGTAGTCCCTCGCCGCAAGGAATGGAGGCAGTCGAGTGCGCAGCGCGTGTGCGCTATTGATCCTGGAGTGCGGAACTTTGCGACCCTGTACGACCCCGACGGCCGCACGGTCAGTGTGACGGATGCGTACGCTGTGATCAGGCGTCGCTTCGAAGCAATCGATATGGCCAAGTCGGCGCTGTCAAGGCTGGACAACGAGTGCAAGACTCGTCTCCAGTCGGTTGCCAAGGTGCGCACGAAGGAGCGGAAACGCAAGCAGCGAGCTCGTCGAGTCAGCGAGCCTCACAACTCCTCTGTGTTGAAGCTCAACACCAACTCTCTGCTCGCCGGGGGCGGTACCGCTTACGACGGCGGATTCGGTACACAAACCGGAAGGTGACCAGGATGATCACAGACATGCATGAGAAGCTTTCAAGTTGGCTCGCAGCGCACTACAGTCGCGTGTTTCTCCCGACATTCCAGACGTTGCAGATGGTTCGTGAATACGAACAAGAGACAGCGGCAGATGGAGTGCCGGCGGCGGTCCCGGACGAGCCGATTGCGCTTGGCCGGTACGGGTCGACAACTCGCAGTCGCCGCCGCACGATTCGGAGTCCGACTGCGCGAGCGATGATGTCGCAGGCGCACTACCGGTTCCGAAAGAAGCTGGCGTACAAGATGGCCCGCGTCGGCGGGGCCGTGGTTGAGTGCGGGGAAGAATATACGTCGAAGACGTGCTCTCAGTGCGGCGCCAACAATGACGCGCTTGGAGGAAGCGCCATGTTCCTCTGCCGATCATGCGGTGGCCAATCCGACCGTGACGTGAACGCGGCAAGGAACATCTTCATCAAGAACTGGCGGCTGCTGCAGTGATCCTGCTCGCTGCCCGCCAGCCAATCGGTGCCGCCCGCACCGCGGAGACCTGCCAGCCTTCAGCCCTGTCGACATCGACGAACGTTGTGGGCTCGTGTTATAGGCCCGATCAAATGGGTAACGCAACTTTCCATAGAAGTTTCCATAGAATTCGCGTCGCGCGTCGCGCGGCGCGCTGGACGCCTCCCGGGAGTTGCTCACCGCGTGCCCTGCACCGAGGGGGGAGCGCCGCAGCGGTCACTTGGGACTGCCGGAGGGAGCGACCAGAGCAGACGGAGAACACGATGCTGGGCCTGCTGGTCGCGGCGGCGGCCATGGCTGCGGCTCGCGCGGTCGCCGTTGCGGACGGCGAGCTGCTTCGGCTTCCGGACGGCGTCGTGAATCGAGAGGCGCACGCGGAGATGCTAGTGGTGGACGTGGCGCTGCGAGATGTGCCGACGCAGGCGCACAACGGCAGGTACCGCCGCGCGGCGGAGCGGCTGTACACGCGCGAGCTGCCGCGTGATAGCACGTACTTCACGCTGCGACTGGCCGGGGAACTGCCGGCCGCGCGCACGTGGAGTTGGCAACTCGACGGCTTCCGGTGCGACCACTTGGACGTGACTGGCGTTGCCGGTGATGCACTGAGGAGCAACAGCGGCGACTGCGTGCAGCTTGTGGCCGTCGACCTGGAGAGCGACTTCGACAGCCTCGCCAATTCAGCTGCGGATACCGAGCGGCCTCATGTGATCAAGCGCGTTGCAGGTGTGTCGCGCGGACGCAAGCTTCAGTTCACGGGCCCGGCCGTGACGGAGCCGCCGCTGGTTAGCGGGGCGTACTACGGCTGCGCCTACTCGGGGTGGAACGACTGGTGCTGCAGCCAGTCGGCTGGGGGTGGATCGAGCACGTGCTGGAGTCTCGATACGTGCACCGAGCAGTATCAGTTTTGGGACGGACAAAACACCATTTGCTGCGCGGGAGGCACCTCCTGCACGGTGACGTACGAGGGGCAGATGCCGACGACGGCGCCGACCACGGCACCTACCACGGCGCCAGTAACAAATGCACCTACGACCACCACGCCAGCCACTAATGCACCGGCGACCGCCGCTCCAGTCACGGACGCACCGGTGACCGCCACTCCAGTTACGGACGCACCGGTGACCAACGCACCAGTCACGGACGCACCCGTCACCGACGCTCCGCTCCTGACTGATGCGCCGCTCCTGACAGACGCACCCGTCACCGACGCTCCGCTCCTGACGGAAGCACCTGTCACCGACGCTCCAGTCACTGATGCGCCGTTGCTGACCGACGCACCTGTCACTGATACCCCGGTTAACAGCGCTCCGGTGACGAATGCTCCGGTGACAAATGCACCCGCGACAGGTGGTCCAGTGACCGCTGCACCAGCACTTACTGACACACCGACACTTACGAACTCACCAGCGACTGAAGCGCCTGTGTCTAATGTGCCAATAACGGACGCTCCAATGACGATTGGGCCGATCATTGAAGCTCCCGTGACGGATTCACCGACAACAAATTCGCCGTCGACAACGTCATCTCCGACGACGGAAGTCCCAATAACTGACGCTCCGTCTTCGACGACAACCCCGAGCACTGATGCACCAGTCTTGACGACAACACCGAACACTGATGCACCAATCTTGACGACAACGCCGAACACTGGCGCCCCGACCTCGACGACAGCAACAAGTACAGCAACAACCTCTCCGACAACTAGCGCGTCGACGACACTTAGCCCTGGAACCAGTGTGCCGTCGCCGAACTTGCCAACAACGGTACCCTCCTCGTCAACGACGGATACACCGACAACTGCTGCGCCAACCTCAACTCAGACGACCACGACTCAGGCGCCGACAACGTCATCAGCAACGAGCCAGCCATCATCCACATCGAGACCAGACGCTTCTGCGGCAAGCTCTTCCACATCAAACAGCCCGTCACCGGATGTGGCTACTGCGAGTTCGCCTGCGCCTGAACAGCCCTCTACATACACCACTGGAAGTGGATCCACCACAGGGGAGCCACCAGCAACGACAACGACAGCAGCAGCCAGCGACGAGTTGTCTACTGTACGGCCCACTGATAGCTCGTCAGCCAATGTGCGATCTCGTAGTCAGGACAGCGGTTCCAGCGGATCTGGGAAGATAGCAGCCGATCTGGCAGTTGCCGAGGCGTCGACGTCCAGAATTGGAAGCAGGGCCTCACCTGGCCAAGACACATCGACTAGTGCGGAACCTGACTTGGTCCTCGGCGGCGGCGAGCGTATCGTGAACGGCCACGGTGATGACGGGTCAGTCAGCAGCAGCCCGTTCACCAGCGCCGCTGTCGATGAAGACAACGCGGCGTTGCAGAAGGCCATGACTGGGTTCACGACCGCCGCTCGAGATGTGCGCGATGTCGCAAGCAACTCTGCAAACGCCCTTATCGCCACGGCCGTCGGAGCTAACCTCGTCGGGGCTGCGATCAGCATCGTGACCAGCGGCACGACAGCGACGGTGACCGGGACCATGCCAATTGCCGCCGCGCAGCAATTCCTGATCAATGGCGTGGCGACAAGCGGAGGTGCCACGGCGGCAACAGAGGCCGTGGTGGCCGCCACGAGTATCCTGAGGGGTGGCGTGCCTGCGGCTGACTTCGGGAGCCTTTGGATGCTGCTGGGCTATCTCCAGTTCTTGTCGTCCACGAGCCACATGAACCTGCCGGGTGCGCCGGACTTCTTTTACAAGTTCACCGACTCGCTCGGCTGGAGCAACCTTCAGCCCATCTCGTCGTCCTCGGTGGTGCCGACGACAGCGAATGCGACCGGCTTGTCGAGCGACAGCATTGGCAATTTCTCGGTTGCGGACGGCGACATCATCTCTGGCGTGCTGGCGTACGCCCAGCGACTGCACATCGAGCCGCAGGAGCTGTTCACCAAGACTGCGATCGTGTTCGTCAGCATTGTCGGCGGCGTCGCGGCTGTGATCGCGACGCTGTACACACTCGTGCGCTGCCTCCTCGGGAAGCGGCTCGAGCTGGTTGTGCAGCGCCTGGACGAGTTGCCGCGCGCGAAGCTGCTGCTCCGCCTACTCATCCAGTCGTGCTTGTCCATCTGCCTCATGAGCGAGTACGCGCTGAGCATGACGAGCTCGTTCCAGATGCGGTACAACCAAGACCAGCACGGCGGCACGTCCAACTCGAGCGCGCTCGCCTTCGCGACGGTCGCGCTCATTGTCGTGTGCTTCGGGCTGCTGGTGCTCGGCGTCGTCAAGATATGGGGCAAGACGGAGGAGGAGCTCGCGCACGCCGACTTCAAGTTCGCGTGGGGGCCGTACTACAAGTACTACCACCACCGCACGCGGTACTTCTTCGTGCCCAAGATGGGCGCCGAGATCTTGTCGGGCGTCGTCATCGGGCTCGTGAGCGACGTGCCGTCCCAGCTGACGCTGCTCATGGCCATGCAGCTCGGCATGTTCCTGTTCACTGTCGAGAGCTCGCCGTATTCGATGGACTTCCAGACCGCGTGCTCGTCCACGGCCTTCATCATGAAGATGCTCACGTACGCGCTCATCAGCTCGTTCCTGACGTCCTCGACCGAGATGAGCCTGCAGGACTTCGTGGGCACGCTCGTCATCTTGCTGCAGGTGGCGCTGCTGCTGCTCTTCAACTCGCGGCAGCTCTACATCTTGTACAAGCAGATGCGCTACTTGTTGGCGCTGCGGCAAGAGCGCCGGCGCGCCGAACGCGAGCGCCAGCGGCTCGAGGACCAGGCCCTGCTCCTCCGCACGTCCGTGTCGGAGTTGACGTCGGCGTTCGAGGCGACGCCCAAGCCCTTCGGACTGCTGGAGAGCAAGCACAACTCGCCCGCGAGTCCGCTGTCGACGCCCGGGTCGCCCGTCAAGGGAGGGTGAGTCAAGTCGAGGTGGTGACGACCACAACCAGCCGTGCGTGTTGATGATCTGTAGTTGCCGTGCATTTCGAGTCGCGTGCGTGGATATATGTACCTCTCCTTGCTTGCGCTCGCGTTTACCGAACTGCTGCGCCGCCCGCGCGCAGCAGCTTCTCCATGCGCTCATCCAGCCTCTGAATGTTGGACTGGAAGACCTCGACGTTCGCCACCAGGCTCGCTTCCATCTGATGGTGAGAACAGCAGCAAAACGTTAGCATCAGCGACGAGCGAGCAGATTGCAAGGACGACTCACGTTGGCCAGGACGGCGGCGTCCGACTCGAGCAGCTCGGCGAGTGACTCATGCGAGCGCTCGAGCCGCTGCACGCGCTGGTTGACCTGCAGCGTGTCGTCGTGCACGGCCTTGAGCGACACGAGGCGGTCCACGAGCGCCGGCACGGCGGCGGCCACGTCCGTCACGCTCGAGAGCGCGTCGTAGGTCTGCTGCAGCTTGTCGCGGTCTGCCTGCGCCGTGAGCGCACCCTGCACGCCCGGTGACTCCTTGAGCTTCCCCAGCAGCGTCAGTTCGTGCACGAGCGCGGTTGTGCGCGTCTTGATGGCGTCCAGGTTCTTCTCGTTCAGGAGGCCCACGCGCTTCTCGAGCAGCGCGACGACCGACGAGATGTCCGCGGCGCTGCTCTCGCCGGCCAAGTCGCCGCCGCTCAGGGCGAGCGCGGCACTCAGCCCGTCCACGCTCGACTGGCGCGCTTGGAAACCGCCGATGGTCTTCTCGAGCGTCGCGAGCCGCGCTTCGAGCGCCGCCACGCGGCTTTTGGCGTCGCGGTCCACGGCGTTCAGCTCGCCGCTGCTGTAGATCTCGTATACGATAGGCGCACCGCCGGCACTCGAGCTCGCGCCTTGCTGCGCGCGCTTGAGCGCGTCGATCTGCTGGAAGAAGCGCGCCGTGAGGTCCTTCTGCAGCGCCAGCGCGGCGTCCGCGCCGTAGTTGACGCCACTGCTGCCGCCGCCGCGCTGCAGCAGGAACGGCTGGAAGCGCGCGTTCTGCTCCATGGCCGACAGGTTGCTCTGCAGCGTGGCGAGCCCGCGCACGACCTCGTCCAGCTCGGCCTCCTGCGCCGCGTCCACGAGCGCCGCGTGCTTCCGCTGCTCGGCGCCGGCCGCCAGCAGCGCCAGGTCGCTCTCCAGCTCCTTGACCTCGACCGAGAGCCGCGTGAAGCGCGCCAGCGGCGACTCGAGCGCCTTGCCCTTGCCGTCCGCGCGGGCCGCCGCCTGCGCCTCGAACGCCGTCTGCGAGCTCAGCGACGTCGGCTCTGGCGCAGCCATGAACGTGGTCAGCGCGCCGGTAGCGGGCGAGAGAGACGCAGGGCGAGAGACGTACTGTAGACCTTGCCCATGAAGACCTCGAAGGCCTGCGCGGGCGCCACGGCGTCCTCGTCCAGCTGCACATTGCCCTACAACCGCCCCGCCAAGTCAGGAAAGGACGGGAAAGAAGCACGAGACTTGCGGGCCAAGCACCATCGACCACGCCGCACCTTGTCCAGGAAGTGCGCGTCGTCGCCCGAGGGCCGCGAGGCGCCGCGCGCCGCCGCGTTGGCCGCCGCGTACGGGCGGAACGTCACCTCCGGGTCGGGCGTCTCGAACACCTCGGCGTTCATGACCTTTCTGCGCTTGTGGCCGTCTCGTGAAGCGCCGATCTCGGCCATCGTCGAGGGCGGATTGACTTGGAAAATGTATGGGAGGGGGTGTCGCCTGACGTGATGTCCCGCCTGTTCCGATTATGGTGTGGTCAACGTGTATTTTGGGTGTGATTCACTGGGATTAGGCTCAGATATAGTGTGTACCACACATGTTTTGACTTATTTGACTAGGAATCTTCCGCTTGGCGTTGAAGACAGCGAAATGCTTGTCACTTTCCCTCCGCTTCCAGGCTCGAGAAAGGACGACTAGGAAGGAAGGCATGAGTCGGCCGGCCGCATCGGCCGCCGCGCCGCCGGCCACGGGCGCCGGCGTGCTGCTGTCGCTGTGGGCGCTCGCGTGTGTGCTGATGCTGCTGGTGGCGGTCACGGACGACCGCGCGCCGGGCTGGGCGGACGGCCAGGGCGACGCGGGCCACTCGACGGTGTACTCGCCGTCGTTTGCATCGGTGGAGGCGCTGAGCGAGACGCCAGCGTCCACAGGGACGATCTCGCTCGTGGAGACGCTCCCGGTGGGGGACTTCAATGTGACCGCGACCGCTCCGGGGACGTTCGACGCGCTGTACGCGCGCGTGCAGGCCGCCACGACCTCGATCGACATGAGCGCCATGTACTGGTGCGTCCTCGATCTGGTCGTCTGCTGTGGGTGTGCTCAATTGTATATTTGAACGCTGAGCGCCATTTCCCACCTGCCATACCCAACAGGAACCTGCTCGGCAAGGACGACCGCGCCGTCTTCTCGGACGACGAGATGCGCCGCTTTGGCGCCGACCGAGGGGAGAAGCTGTTCCGAGCGCTGCACGACGCAGCGGCGCGCGGCGTGACGCTGCGGATTGTGACGGCCAAGGAATCGCCTGGGGAGAGTGGGCTCAGCAACAGCAGTGCGGACGGACGCGGCACAAAACTACCGGACGAGGTCGAGCAGCTAGTCAAAGCGTTCCCGGCGCGCGTGCTCGTCCGCTGCTGGAGCGGGCCCGAGTGGTACGGCAGCGGTATCCTGCACCAAAAGATCTGGATCTTCGACCGTCGCCACCTGTACGTGGGTAGCGCCAACATGGACTGGAAGTCGCTCGCCCAGGTGATGGAGGTTGGCGTCCTCGTGGAGAACCTGGATCCGTCGTCGCCCGTGATCCGGGACCTCGGCAAGCTCTTTGACACCTGGTGGCTCTGGGCTGACCCAAAGTTCGCGGCGGGCACGGATTCCTACTACTCGAGCGTGTTCCAGCTGCAGCTGCAAGTGCCCTCGTGGTCTGCATTTCTCCCTGTCGACAGACGTCGCCCCGACCCGTTTGTCGCCGCGGGACTCTCGTCGCTTGGCAACATTTCCCACCAGCTGCACGCTTCGTTCGCGTTTGATGGCTCCACGACAGCTTCCCCCGCGAACCTCTTCATTGCTGCGGCGCCGACGGAAGCCACTGCTGCGCACTCGCGCGCGTTCGACGAGGACGCGCTGGTGTATACCATCAAGAGCGCCAAGTCGCGCGTGAGTCTCAGCGTGATGGACTACATGCCTTACTCCATGTATACGCCCGGTCCAATTTGGTGGCCAGTGCTCACGGACGCGCTGCTATCGGGACTCTATAGCAAGCCGGGACTCCACATCCGCCTCCTCATCAGCGAGTGGCAGCACACGAGCCCGCAGATGCTGACAGCGCTCAAGCTTTTGAACGAGCAGGGCACGCTGTGCAAGAAAATGCACGCGACGTGCTCGGGCTCACTGGAGATCCGTCTGTTCCACGTTCCTGGCTGGAACGACACGATCTCGGGACAGGGGCACAAGGGGAAGTGGCCCGAGCACTCGCGAGTGAACCATGCCAAGTACATCGTGACGGACGCGCGCGTCAATGTGGGGACGAGCAACATGGAGTGGGGCTACTTCTACACGACTGCTGGCGCAAGCGTCAACACCGATCACGAGGACACACGCCGCGCGTTCGAGACGCTCTTCGACCGCAACTGGGACTCACTTTACGCTCAACCGCTCGCCGTTTAGTGCGGTGCGTTGTGCTCAAGTCCGGGTATTAGTCATGGTGACGGCGGCTAACGATGCGCGGATTCTTTAACTCGAGAACAGGAGCGGAAAACTAAGCTCTGCGGCCGGCGTTGTAGGTAAGTGAATTGTGCTTGTTGTTTCCATCTCGGCTCTAGCAACTCTTTCGCTACTTGAAGCTCTCCTGGTGCTCGGTCAAGGCAGCCGCCTTGGCAAGCTGATCCAGCAGGCTGCGCGCGTTCTTGGCGCGCTTCTTGAGCAATGTGCGTGTCGCGGGGTCCTGCTCGCCGCGAAAGCTCGTCATGTGCTGGTGCATGAAGACGGCGAGCCCGTCGATCGTCAGCTGCGCCTTCTTGGTCTGCAGCAGGCGCTGGAAGACGCGCGCCATCTCGAGTTCGCTCTCGAGCTTGAGGACCTTCTCGAGCACCACGCGCAGGAAGAGCACGGCCTTGTCTTCCAGCTGCGTGAAGTCGAGCACCTTGAGGCACGAGAGTGAAAGACTGGCGCTGGTCACGAGGCCCCCGAGCATAAGCGCCTGGTTATACAGCCGGCGCGGCGCAAGCGTCTCGATCTGCTTGAAGACGTCCCAGTACGCGAGCTGGAAGGTGAACTTGTAGCGCGGGTCCATCTCGCACAGCTTGTCAGCGAGCACGAGGTAGTACTGGTTGAACTTCTTCTCCTGACCGCAGCAGTGCAGCAGCACGCGCACGATCTCACGCTCTTGCTTCTCGCGCAGGTTGAGCTGCAGAAGCCGCTCGTACGCGTCCAGGCAGTCGGCCGCACCCATGATGGCCACGAAGATGCGCTTGCGCACGTCCGTGTTCATGCGCTGCTTCTCGGCAAGGCGAAGGAGGCGGGCCTCCTCGCTGCGCTGCTCTGCCTTGCCGTCCTTCTCGCCGTCTTGCTCGTCCGCGTTGGTGTCACCGGCCTTGGACGCCTGGTAACCGACCCACGTGCCACCGACGATCCACCAGCGGCCGTCCTCATCCGCATGCAAGAGTTCGTGGAGCGAGACACGCAGCGGGTTGTTGGCGTTGCCGCAGCGCGTCTTGACGCGGCCGAGCCACTTCTTGAGCGACGAGAGGTCGAGTGCGGCGCTGCCCGCCGCCTTCTTCTGCTTGGACGCCGGCTTCTTGAGGTCGTAGATGAGGTCGAGGATGAAGCGGATGCGGTCGCCCTGCTGACTGTCGGGGCCAGACGCCTGCACCTCGACGACCTTCTGCTGCACCAGCGCGATCATCTCGCGCAGTGCGTCGGCGTCGTCCGCACGCAGCTGCGCACCGCTCGCCTTGAGCAGGTGGTGGATGAGTTCGATCTCGAGCGGCGAGAAGCTCGTGACCAGAGACCGGAACAGGTCGTACACGAGCGTGCAGTGCACGACACCAAAGTTGTACAGCATGGCAACGAACAGCACGAGGTTCACCGGCTCCTTTGACGTCTCGCTAGCCTCGCCGTCGTCGCTACCAGCAGCCACAACGCTGGCCTCCTGGCTCTTGGCGGCCTCGACGGCGTCGTTGAGCTGCCGAACGATCTTCTCGATGAAGAAGCCGCCGACTTCCGTGCCCACCGAGTGGTACAGCGCCGCCACGAGCGCGCTGCAGACCTTGATGAGCGACGTCATGACCTGCCGCGGGTGGCACGCCGTCTGCAGCATCTTGTCGTGCAGGATCTGGTTCACGGCCGAGCGCACGTTCTGGCGGTACAGAGCCTCCATCTCCAACGCGATGGGCTCCATGTTGCTCTCCGAGATGCGATTCAGCTGGCCGTTGATGCGGCGCGTGAGCTCACGGAGCGCCTGCTCGTCCATCTTGGGTGCCAGGAGCGCCTTCTTGTCGCCGCTCGAGGCGTCGGCCGCCGCCTTCTCCGCCTCGGCCTGCAGCTTGCGGCGAAGATGTGGCGGCATGTACGCCGACGGAGCGGCCGCGGGGTTCGCCTTGACCACGGTCCGGCCGTAGATATCCTCCTCCACGACTGGCGCGGCCTCTTCCGCGTCCTCGTCTTCGTCTTTGCCGTCTTCCGTCTCCTCCTGCTCTTCCTCCTGGTCACTTTTGGCGGAGACGTCCTCCTCCTCCTCCTCCTCTTCCTCTTCGCTAGCAGCGGCCTGCTGGTTCCGGCGCGTGTTGGCGACGACCTCCTCGTCGTCCTCGGCCTCGTCGTCCGTGGACTCGAACTCGGCCAGGTCCACGTCCGATTCCAGGTCCGACTCGTCCGTAGGCAGCTCGTCCATGCCGCGCAAGAACTCGGCGTCCTCCGCCTGCAGCATGGCCATCTCCTTGCGCGTCTCCTCGTCCATCTCGAAACCGTCCTCGCCCATAAACGCATCGTCGCCGTCTCCTTCACCTCCACTGCCTTCGTCTTCCTCTCCGCTATCCTCTTCCTCTCCGTCGTACTCGGCGTCGGCGTCCTCGGCGCCCGAAGCCGACGGCTTGCGCTCCTTGACGATCCTGTTGGGCGGTCAGCGTAAGAGCTCTGTCATCACGAACGCATGCGCATGCGGTCCACGTACTTGGAGATCTTGTCCAGGTCTGCGAGGAAGTCGGTAAAGTCGGCGCCCAAGCCGTCGCGCTCGTACTCCCTGTCGTCGTCATGCCATCACCGGTCAGCGCTTGCGACCACAACTCCGTCAAGAACCCCAGTCGGACGCACTTCTGGAGCTTCTTGAGCCCCGAGCTGGAAGAAGACAACCCGAGCTTGGACTCGAGCATCTTGATCTCGCGGTCTTCGGTGCTCAGCGCCTCCTTATGCGGCCTGCGCGCGCCAGCCGCATGCGCCGTCACTGCATCGCAACCGCCACGCATTCCCGTCAGTCCCTCGCGTTACCAGTCCGTCTGGCGCTCCAACGTAGCCGCAGCAACGCACTGGAAGCGCCCGTGGTCTCCTCCACCAGCTCGTGGAAGCGGTTGACAAAGCCGCCGCTCTCAGCCGCGTCGCCGCCACCTGCGCGCCGACCATGCGGCCGCTTGAACGCCACCGGCCGCCGCTCCCGCTGCTGCTTCTGCTTGTCCTGCTGCGCGGGCTCTGGTCCACGCTGGCGCTTGTTGCGGCTGCGCTTCTTCTCCTCTCGCGCGGCCTTGCGCTTGGCCTTGCGCGACTCCTTCGCGCGCGGCGCCATGTCGAGTCGTCCACTGGTACCAATGGCGTCGCCTGGGGCTCTTGATGGAGCTGTTCGCCAGTCAAACGCACGAGAGTGACCAGGGCACTAAATCGATTATTGTCCCGAGTGGGATACGTCTAAAAGAGGGACAAACGCTATGTTCGGGACGCTTGCCACCTCAGATTCGGAACAGGGTGACTCATTGATGCTTGACAGGATGAACCCAACTCACGTTTAAGTGCAGTTGAGTCCGAAGAAACATTCCGGAGGTGGAAGTGAAAAACATAAAGTGGATTCCAAGCAGCACCACAGTTCTTTTGCAATAAATACAAGTGATGGGCGGGTTCATGCAGAGAGCACGCAGCTGCGGCGCGGCGGTTGCGGTCGGCGCGGCGCTTGGGGAGCGAGGGGAGAGGCACGGAGGCACCTCCACCCTCTGCGCTGCTGCTCCACGCACTGGACGCTCAGCTCACGCCGGCGCGATGATGGAGAGCGACGTGACGGCCGAGTAGACGACGCAGGCCGCCAGCAGCACGAGCAGCAGCACGTGCACGCCAGACGCGGACGCGAGCAGCGGGATCCGCGGCCGCTTGCCGCCAGCGTTGAGGACGATGTGCTCGCCCATGTCGATCTCGGGCAGCTCCGACAGCGGCTTGTACGAGATCTGGTACTTGCTGGCCACCGCCGCCGTCTCGGCGGGCTGCTCGGACGAAGCTGCGCGGTAGTGCGTCAGGTACGTGAGCGCGTTGACGACGTTACCCAGCACGAGCGTGCCTGGCGGCGTGACGCCTCGCCGGCGCACCTCGGCGGCGATCTCGCCCAGCGTGCTGCGGATTGTGAGAGCGTCCGCCATGGTCGCCGAGTGGATGATGGCAGCAGGCAGGTCGCTCGGGTACCCCCGCTCGTTCTGCAGCGCAGCCGTGAGGCCCTCGATGCGGCCGATCGCCATGAGGAATACGGTCGTGCGGTGGTCGCAGTACTCGGGCAGGTTCGGGTACCGGTCCTGCTTGCCGTGGCCCGTACAGACCAGCACTTGGTCGGCGACGTCGCGCATGGTCGCGGGAATGCCGGCGCTCATAGGCGCCGAGAGCGAGCTGGAGATGCCGGGGACGACCTCCACGTCGAAGCCCGCCTCGGCGTAGATGACGGCCTCCTCGCCGCCGCGGCCGAACATGAAGGGGTCGCCGTTCTTGAGGCGCACAACGCGCTTGCCCTGGCGCAGCGCCTCGAGCCCCCAGGCGTCGAGCTCGGCCTGCGCCAGGTCGGCCTTCCCGCAGCGCTTGCGCGCCACGCGCACCTCGCACGAGGCGATGGCCAGGATCTCGAGCGGCACGAGCCGGTCGGCCAGCACCAAGTCGGCCTGCTGGATCGCGCGGAACGCCTTGACGGTCAGCAGCTCCGGGTCGCCCGGGCCGGCGCCAACGAGCAGCATCTTGCCCGGCGTGGAAGAGGTCGAAGCGCGCGCCATGGCGGAGAGCGGTAGCGGGAGCGCGAGGCGGAGAGAAGCGGAGTGCGCCAGAGAGCGAGCAGGCGGCCAGCGTGAGAGGAGAGCAGGCAGGAGGTGGCGGCGCCGCTTTGGTCCGCAGCTCCTCTGTCGCAATCACTTGTGTCCGCTCATCATATTGATCGCCTTTTTCGGTCACTCATCTGCCGTCGATCTTACAGCCAATCAAATCGCAGAACTTGAAACGGATGGACAAATTTTACGAGACAATCACTCTTGAATCGGTGGTTTCGGGGATGACGCGGACTCGGTCATCGTGTTGTGGTTGGTGGGGTACCGGTACGTTGTATACCCTGGGGTTCGTTTGCAAAAGTATCCATTGCTCACGACTCGTGAGCAAGCGAGCGGAGCGGTGTCGACAAGCGCCTTCATCGACGCTTGCTGCAGCGAATCCCATGGAAAAACGCGCTGATGATACCGGCGTTTCTTCGGCGCGCTTCGCTGCTTTTATACGAGCACGCACCGCATTTCGAGGCGGATCGCTCCCCGCCAGTCGCCGAGCGATCACGTGGACAAGTATGCGGTTACTCTTTCGCGCAGGTATCGGGTTACGCGGGGGTACGGTCCGAAAATCGGGACGTGGCTCGGATCCGGCGTCATCATTGGTTCCTCGTTCGCCCAATCACATCGCCGGAATACGTCGAGTCGGCAGCGTCACAATAACGGTGATTGTGCAACAGACGCGGTAGGCGCAAAAGTCCCACCTTGAAGCTGTCACTGCGGTCACTCGCCCGGGGGACCCCGCAACGGCCCTCACCACCCGAATCTTATGCCGCCGACTGACGGCCAACGCCGGATATGCGCGCGGGTGGTCGCCGCCGCTTTGGACAGGCATTTCCCGATTCGGGTCGCCCAACTAAGAAGAAAGGCCTGAGGTGTCGTCCTGCCTTTCTCGAAAGGGGAAAGCTCGCCCCGACCTCCATACTCGGCCCCATACACTCCATCTCCGGATAGGCCGCATCACATCGGCTTCGTCTTCCCCGCTTCGTCCCCGCTTCCCCCGCCATCAGCATGCCGCCGGTCGCCGCGGTGGAGGAGGCCGTGAGCCACGTGGCGTACGCGCTGAGCGACTTCTCGTTCCTGGTTCAGCCCGTGCCGTTCGGCGCGGCGCTCGAGCAGTACGTGGTGCGCGCGCGCCGCAATGTGTTCGACCAGGTGGGCAAGCTGCAGGAGGGCGCCTTCGGGCAGGAGCTTATTGAGCAGGCCTACGAGGCGTCCAAGCGCGGACAGTTCGTCACACTCTTCGCCTCGTCGCCCGCCTCGCTGCTGCAGATGGTGCCCACCATGTACAAGCTCAGCGCCGCGCGCCTGCCCGCCGTCGTGCACGTCGTCGCGCGCGAGCACTCGGACCTGATGGCCGTGCGCCAGACGGGCTTCGTCATCCTCAACTCGCTCAACGCGACCGAGACGGAGGACATGGCGTTGCTCGCGCACGTGGCCTCGCTGCGCGCCAACGTGCCCTTCCTGCACGTCTACGATGGCGACATGACCCACAACGACCTGCAGAAGAAGGCCGCCGCCTCAGCCAGCAAGTTCAACAATTCGCTCGTCTCGTACGAGCGCCTCGCGGACCTCATCGGCCTGACCAACACGGCCGGAGGCGCCGCCGAGTTCCGCCAGCTCGTGCTGGACCAATCGGCTGCGTCGGCCGAGGGTGACAGCGACGCGGACCTCTACTTCCAGGTGTCTCCGGAGACCATCGCCAAGTACAACGCTGCGCCGGCCGTCGTCGAGCAGGTGATCCAGCAGGTCTTCGCTCGCAAGGGCTACCAGCTCTTCGAGTACTTTGGCCACCCCGAGGCGGAGCACGTCGTCGTCGTCATGGGAACGGCCGCGAGCGTCGTCAAGGACGCCGTCGAGTCGCTGTACACGAACTGGAAGGCGAAGGTTGGTGTCGTCTCGGTGCGTCTCTTCCGCCCGTGGTCGACTAGCGCGTTCCTGAGCATTGTCCCCACGACGGTGACCAAGGTGGCTGTCCTTGACCGTATGGAGGACGCTACCAGCGTTGGTGAGCCGCTGTACCTGGATGTGCTCGCGTCGTTCCAGTCGGAGGAATGGAAGGACAAGGCTGTGCCGTCGATCATTGGCGGCAAGTACGCGTTCAACGCCAGTGACAGCGTGTTCGACGTTGTGACTGCCCGCACGCTGGTTGAGAAGCTTGCGGGTGGTGAGCTGCTGACTGGCTTTGAGGTCGCTTCGCCGTCGGGCTCGCTCGAGAAGAAGATCTCGAGCACCAAGCAGCTTGTGAACTCGTACGTGTCGTCGAAGGATGCGTTCGAGGCGCCATACGTCAAGATGCTGCTGCAGCTGTTCGAGAAGCGTGCTGTGATTGCCAACCTTGTGCGGTCGACCACGATCTGGAAGGAGGAGCAGGAAGCGGACGAGACGAACGTGACGCTTGAGAGCGGCGAGTTCGGTTTCGGTGTCCACCTTGGCATCTTGGCGAAGCGTCAGCAGCTGAAGGACAAGGTCAGCGCGCTGCTCGCCGACTCGGCCTCCAAGTCTCAGCTCTCGACCCGTCTTGTTGGGTGCCTGGAGCAGTGGGTACAGAAGCAGCCGAAGCATGACGAGCTTGCGAACGAGATTGGCGTGCTTCTCGAGAACGAGCAGCACCTCGTCGATGGCCCGCTTGCATCGATTTACGCTCTGAAGCGCTACTTCACTCCTCTGAGCCAGTGGATCATTGGCAGCGAGGAGTTCTCGCGTGACGTTGGTGCGTCGGGCGTTCACCAGGTGCTGTCGAGCGGTGAGAATGTGAACCTGCTTATCCTGGACACGGAGCCGATGCACTCGCAGTCCAAGACGCACCGCAAGCGTGACCTGGGTCTCTACGCGATGCAGTACGGCAACGCGTACGTCGCGTCCGTTGCGCTGTACGACTCGTACTCGCAGGTACTGCGTGCGCTCAACGAGGCGGACGCTTTCGACGGTCCGTCGATTATTCTCGCGTACGCTCCGTCGTGCGCCAACATGGAGCAGGAGACGCGCGAGGCTGTTGCGAGCGGCTTCTGGCCTCTGTACCGTTACAACCCTCTGCTGGAGGACGTTGAGGGCGAGAAGGCTTTCGCGCTCGAGTCGCCTAGTATCAAGAAGGAGCTTCTCGAGTTCCTGCGTCGCAACAACCAGCTGAGTCTGTTCGCGAAGCAAGCTCTTACTGCTCCGCCTGCCTCGGTGTCGGTCTCGGAGAACTACGAGAAGATTGGCCAGAAGGCGCTCGAGTCGAGCTTCCAGGCTCTTCTGAAGGGCTTTGGCGGCGACGTGCTGGAGGAGAAGTGGCAGGTCGAGACGAAGCTGTGGATTCTTGTTGGCTCGGACAACAGTCATGCGGATGAGTTCGCCACCAAGTTCGCTGAGGAAGCCGCCAGCTTTGGTCTGAAGAACGTCGTCAAGGAGGACATGAACGAGATGACGATCGACGCGCTTCAGGACGAGGCTACGGACGTCAACTCGTATGTTCTCTTCGTGTGCTCCACCGCGGGTCAAGGTGAGTTCCCCAGCAACGCGAAGGATTTCTGGCACGAGCTTGCCGAGTACAGCGCGACGCTGCCTCTGCAGTACGGCGTGTTCGGTCTCGGTGACAGCAACTACTGGCCCCGTGAGGACGAGAAGCACTACTTCTGCAAGGCCCCGGCTGACCTGGACGCCAAGCTGGCCGAGCTGGGTGCTAAGCGCCTTGTGACCGTCGCGAAGGCCGACGACCAGGACGAGGACGGTCCGTCGACTCAGTTTGACTCGTGGAAGCCGCAGTTCTGGGAGCAGATCGGCATCCCGGCCGAGGTCATCGCGAAGCAGGCCGGCAACAAGAAGAAGCAGCGCACGAACGAGGAGATCAAGCGCGAGAGTAACTACCTTCGTGGTACTCTTGTCGAGGGTCTCTCGGACCTGTCGACCAAGGCGTTGACGCCGGACGACACGCAGCTGACCAAGTTCCACGGTATTTACCAGCAGGACAACCGCGATCAGCGTGAGCAAATGCGTCTGGAGAAGAAGGAGAAGGCCTTTTCGTTCATGATTCGCGTGCGCGTGCCTGGTGGCGTGTCGACTGCGGCGCAGTACCTGGCGATTGACAAGCTCTCGGATGAGTATGCCAACGGCAACATCAAGCTCACGACACGTCAGGCTTACCAGCTCCAGGCCATTCTCAAGTGGAACCTGAAGCCTGTTGTGCAGGGCATCAACCGCGTTCTCATGGACTCGCTCGCGGCGTGTGGTGATGTGAACCGTAACGTCATGGCGACGGTGAACCCCGTGTGCTCGGTCGAGACGTACAACGAGATCATCCAGATCTCGCGTGACGTTTCGGCGCACTTGACGCCGCGCACCAGCGCGTACCACGAGATCTGGCTCGACAAGAAGCTCGTTGCTGGTGGCGAGGTGAAGGACTTTGAGCCGTTCTACGGTGAGGCGTACCTGCCGCGTAAGTTCAAGATTGCCATGGCGATCCCGCCCAGCAACGACGTTGACATCTTTGCCAACTGCTTGGGCTACATCGCGATCCTTGAGAACGACAAGCTCGTGGGCTTCAACGTGACCGTCGGCGGTGGTATGGGTATGACCCACAACAACCAGAAGACGTTCCCGCGCGTGGCCGACGTTATGGGCTTCTGCACGCCCGACCAGGCGAAGGACGTGGCCGAGAAGGTCATGATCCTCCAGCGCGACTTCGGCGACCGTGTGAACCGCAAGCACGCCCGCTTCAAGTACACGGTGGAGGACCATGGACTGGAGTGGATCCGCGCGGAGGTCGAGAAGCGTCTCGGGTACTCGCTGCAGGAGGCCCGTCCATTCAAGTTTGATTCGAACGGCGACCGCTTCGGCTGGCACAAGGACAGCCACGGCAAGTTCCAGTACACCATGTACATCGAGGGCGGCCGTATCATCGACACGGAGACGAGCAAGCTGCGCACGGGCATGCGCGTGATCGCGGAGACGTTCCCCCACGTGGACTTTGTCCTGACGGGCAACCAGAACATGAGCTTCGCCAACCTGGACAAGAAGGATGTGCCCAAGTTCAAGGCCATCCTGGAGGAGTACCGCTTCGGCAACGACAATTTCTCGGGCATGCGCCTCAACTCGATTGCGTGCGCCGCTCTGCCCTTCTGCGGCCTCGCGTTCGCCGAGGCCGAGCGCTACCTGCCGACGCTCATCAGCAAGATCGAGGACATTCTCGTGGAGAACGGTCTGCGGGACGACGCGATCGTGATCCGCATGACGGGCTGCCCCAACGGCTGTGGTCGCCCGTACCTGGGCGAGATCGGCTTTGTCGGCCGCTCGCCGGGCATCTACAACATGTACCTGGGTGCCGGCTTCACGGGCGACCGCCTGAACAAGCTGTACAAGGAGGCGCTGGACGAGACGCAGATCCTGCAGGAGCTCGGCCCCATCATCAAGGACTACGCGCAGAACCGCACGAGCGCAGAGGAGAAGTTCGGCGACTTCGTCATCCGCGCGGGCTACGTCAAGGCGTGTCTGTCGGCGCCGCTGGTCGAGAACCGCGCGCCTGGCATCACCTTCCACGAGCAGTAAGGGTGTCCGTGCGTTGTGAAGCTCGCTGGTCGCCTGTGCATGTGTGCATGTAGATGAGCAGAGGTCGCGCGCCGTGAGCGGAAGACGCGGACGCGAACACCGGCGGTCGCCACGCTGCCAACGCCGGGCTCCGTCTCCTCCGGTTCGACCGCAGACTTGAATGCCAATCCTCTCGTTATGTAACCTTTGACGCTAGCGTCCTGTACACACCGGCATGCCATGGCAACGATGTTCCGCTTATCCTCTCGGTCACCTTGGTACATGGGTCATTACCCTCAACCGGTCGCAGTGCAACTCGCCACGGCGGATCCTCCGCCTTGGACTTGAAAGGTCGTCCGTCTGGCCGTCCACCTGCCACTTCAAGCGAGTCTCTTGCCGCTCCATCGATCGCCACAGTGCGAGGCGCCCATTGCTGTCCATGGCGTCGGCTTCTCCGGCCCTGGCGCTGCTCAGCGCGTCGCCTGCGAGCCTGCACTTCAGCGGCTTCCAGCTGGACCAGACCTACCAGCAGCGCGTGGCCGTGCGCAACGACAGCGGCAAGTCCCTGCGACTGCAGTTCACCTTCCCGGGCCGCAGCGCAGCCGCCGCCGCCGCGTTCCGCGTCGCGTTCGCGGGCGACGCCAACGCGCGCAAGCCGTTCGTCTCGGCGGGGCTCACGGAGGAGCTGGTCGTGTCCTTCCGCGCGCCGCGGGGCTTCCAGTACTACTACGACTGCATCCGCGTGCGGTGCGAGCAGGTCGCGTACGCGTCCAACGCCGCCGCGACGCTCGCGGGCGAGCTGCTCATCCCGCTGCACGCCTACCCGGTGGCCAACTCGGTCCGCGACTTCCCGACGCGCATCGACTTCGGGTCCGTGCCCGTCGGACAGGTCGCTCGCCGCGAGATCCCGCTGGCCTGCTCCGTCCCCATCGAGTTCGAGTTCGCGGTCGAGCTCACCAAGGCGCACCCGAGCTTCACCGTCTTCCCTTTGAGCGGTGTCGTCCCCGCCAACGGTACCGCGCGCGTCGAGATCGAGTTCCGCCCGCTGTCGTACTCGACCGCCAGCGCCGAGCTGCGGCTGCTCGTCTCGCAGCTCGGCTTCGAGCCTGTTGTGTGCTCGCTGGTCGGCTCCTCCTCGAGCACTGCTGGGAGAGCCTTGGTCGGCAGCGGCGAGGGGACTGGAGATGGCAATGGCGCGTCACCAAGTCGAATGGACCGAAAGAACGGAGGCGGGAGCAACGGAGGGGCTGGAGGGTCCTCCTCGCCATCCAAGTCGCTGTCACCGAAGCGGCCATCGGGTGCGTCTTCACGGAAAGCAACTGGGGCGAAGGAGAACGCCTCAAAGACTGGGGCTATCGATGGAGTCGAGATCCCCGCCGAGCTCAACTCGGTGACGAGCGTTGCGTTCGTCCTGAACCAGCAAGCGGGGAAGCTGCGGCCGCGGGACCTCAAGAAGGCGATCGCGGCGAGCCGCGAGCTGCGACAGAAGCAGGAAGACCTGGTGGCGAGCGAGGACAACAACGCGGGCGACCACCAGGTCGGAGCGCTCACCTTCCCTGCGCTTGTCCGCTACGAGATCGAGAACAGCAACAACAACGACTCGGAACCAGTCGAGCGCGAAGCGATAGGCCACATGCGCTTCCAGCGCGAGGTGAAAGAGGTCGAAGCTCTCGAGAAGGCGCTCGAGTTCCAGAGCCATCGACAGGCCCGCGTGGGTGCGCCGCTGATCTCCAAAGAGCAGACCTCGACGCTGCAAGACATGCGCGCCATGAACGCGCTCGCTCTAGCCCGCGACGCTCGCGAGAAGATGCGCACCGAGTTCGACACCCTCGCCTCCGGCCTGGACGACCCGAAGGCGATGAGATCGGGCGTCAAAACAGCGACGTTACCGGCTGAGATCGCGTCTGGGGCGGTGAAGATGGCCTCTCCTCCCGACTTTAAGCCGCACAAGAACGACATGTGGGCCCGGCGAGCCCGGGTGCTGCAGCGGCTGATCCGAGCAGTCTCGACCGTCATCGTCCGAGCCCGAGCACAGCGGCGGCTTGACAAGATCAAGTGCTGGCTGGGACGCTTCGCGACCCGCGCGAACGTCCGAGAGCGCGTGGCGCTCGACTGGAAGCAGGCGCGGCGGGGCAACAACCAGGTCGAGCACGACGAGGGCAAAAACACCTCCTCTTCTAGTTCGGACTTGCGGCTGTACCTCTCAAGTGTGCCCGAGGTCGAACGCCGCGAGTTCCGGTCGCGCCAGCGATCGCCAGTCGCGACGACCGATGTTGGCTTGGAGCTGAAGCGCTACACGCCACCCGGGTTCGCGAACTTCCTGCCGGTACGCGAACGAGACGAAGCTCTCGTCATGGGCCACACGCCACTTGCGCCGCCACCGCTGCCGACGTACGTGCCGCTCTTTGTCATCGAGGACGCAGACAGCAGCGAGCACTGCGACGCGAAAGGCAAACCGCCGCATCGGACCAACGGACCTCGACCGGTCCGGACGCTTCGAGTTGGTGCCTTCGACGAGTATGGCTGCGCGCTGCGGTCGCTATCGGTGGCTCCAACATCTGGGGATGGAGCACCGGTGGTGCCTCCTGCGGTGCGAGTGTCTCTGCTCGACTTGCTCCCGCGCGACGTGTTCTTACGGCCGCAGGCAGCCGTGCGACCGCTCGCCATCACGGACCGGGACGCGTCCGTGTCGATGCTTAGCATGCGCATGCGCGAGAGCGACGCGGGTTACGCGCTGCGTCCGATGCGGGGCATCAAAGAGCCTGATGCGCGCACGCTCAGTGAGCGGCGCGCGGTGCAGGTTGGAATGGCCAGCGTGGCAGCTGAGCGACGATGGCGACGACAGGCTGTAGGGGATACAACTGAGAGAACTGAGGCGTCGGCACCGTCGCTCTTCTCGTCGGATGTCTGGCTGCCGACGACCACCGCCACAGCCATGGGCACCGCTGTCGATCCGCTGTTCTGGTTCGGTGATCCGCCGCAGCAGACGTCTATGAGCAGTGGTTTGTCACTCTTCAAGGACGTGTGGTATGTCGGAATTGGACGCGCGGACTGGGGGATCCCGGCGTTCGCGACGTCGGCGGAGGACATACCGGTGCTTTCAGACAGCGAGAGCGACGAGGATCAGGAGGAAGATGAAGATGGAGGGGGCAGTGCATCCGTTCTTGCTACTGACGATACCAAGGCGCGACGACGGCGCATTCCGACGTGGGAGGACGCGTTGCATCTGTTTGAGCCCGACAGTGACGCCAAGCCGGAGAGCGAGTTCAGATTCGAGCGGTATACCCATTTGGAGCAGCAAGAGCGAGCCTACTGCGCGGCTCGGCGGGAACTTCTCGATCGCCTGCCCAGCGTACGCCCTCACTGTTCAATCGCACTGCTATTGGCGATGGATACTCACCTTGTGGATGTTGTGACACGGTTGCAGCGCCTTGAGCCCCTCGCCCAGCAACTTGCGCAGACCCCAGGCGCCCCGGAGTTTATCGTCGAGGGCCACGGGCCTCAACGGCCGCTCCACCAGACCAGCGATCGTGTCGCCGTTTAGTAGATGCCGGAGTCGCTGAAAGAGAGACTGTGGCGTCAATACGAGCATACTGGGCGGTGAAAGACTGACTCTTGGTATGGTGGACATATCCATGAGACGCATCATGAGATGTATCATGAGATAGATGCAGCCAAGGCGGCATGGTGGCAACGGTACACACACAGTACTCGTTGCATCACTACCACGATACCGTCGCAGCCTCAGACCTCGATGCCCATCAATTTGATGAAGGACGAGTGGCTTGTTGGCTGTGAATCACACATGTGTCGGTGACACGCCACTGATATCCCTGGCTCAATGCCAGCATCATGGGACTTGGTGCAATTTGTCTTGCTGGTCGCTCTCTTTGAGAACGCTCGGCGAAGTTGCTATTGCCGCTTGATGATGTAATTTCCCTCAATCCGAATCGCACAGCATGACCAGCTTCCAGGCACCGACGTCTCTCGCCATGGCAACCAACCAAATAGCATCAAAGAAATGGTCATCAGCGAAGACGGACTGGAGAGCGAAACCTACAACATTAAGGAAGCGATAGCGCATCAGCGGCGGTCGAAACCGTCTTTGGCAGTGCAGCCTCCAGTTCCATTTGAAGTTGAAGTCGCAAACGCCGAGATCAACTCCAAACTTGCGATCGATGTGTGTATTGATTTCCCTAGAAGGGTGAACTTCCACAATCCTGTCCAATGCCATGCCATGCCAATCTGGCAGTCACTTCGACTTTCGCCGCGTGGAGCTCAAGCGTCTTCTCTGTGCCTTCTTCCTCGCGGCCCCTGCTCGCCTGCCACTCCAGCAGTGCGCAGTGAGGGTCGGTCGGGCCAGTCGACCCGACGCAGCCTGTGCGCGCATCGTCGCTGCGTTCACTGTTCGAGACGGCCAGAGAACGACATCACATCGTGCGGGACGTGCTGTCGCTGACCAGCCAGCCAGCCAGTCCAAGTCCCTCACACTGACGAAGAACGAGGCCGGTGCTGATCGCCG
>JAADYF010000318.1:0-25401 GCA_023338175.1 Phytopythium delawarense
ATCGAAGTGGTCAAGTGGCTGGTTATGAACCGAGTCGAGCTGAGAAGGAACACCTTGCTCAAATCCGCGGCGCACGGGGGCCACTTGGAGATCTTGCGCTGGCTGACTCTGCATGGTCCCTCTCCTTCCAACCAGTGCACTACCAACGCGTTGAAAATGGCGGCGGCGAATGGACATCTCGAAGTGGTGAAGTGGCTGTACGAGAATGCATCGCAGGGCTTCACGGTTCGGACAATCAAGCGTGCGGTTCGCAACAATCACTTTGAGGTGGTGAGGTACCTGCGCGCGAACCAAAGCGAGGGGTATGCTCGAACTCTGTGGCCGCCTTATTATCATTGAACATCGTTCGTCTTGAAGTTATTGTTTTGTCCACCATGCTGAGTGCGTGACCTCATAGCTTGCCGACACCAGTGTGGTTATCGACAGATTTCGATCATCAAACCTATCTAACTGATCTCCTGGACGTCGATCGAGAGGATCTGCTTGCGCTTGAGCCTGTCTGCGAGCTTGTGGCCGAAGGCGCTCGCGGTGGTGTGGAACCCTCCGGTGACCGTCGGACCGCACAGCTCGCCCTTGACGAGACAGAAGGCGCACTCGGCCATGAAATGCGACGCCAGCAGGTAGCTAGGATTGCCGGCACCAACGACTGCGGCCTTGACCACCGCTTTGTTGTCTGCGTACCCGACTGCTTCGAGATTCAAGAACCCATTCTTGAGATCCTCGTCGGACGGACCTTCGCCCGGTGACGGAGCCGTCTTCTTCAAGATCCAGCGAGTGAACGGCAGAAGAAGCATGACCACTGTCGATATGTAGCCCGCTGTCGCGCCAATTTGCCTCAGGAGACCACCGTGCGCCAGTCGTTCGCGATAAATGAAGTTGCTGCCGTAGTGGTCACCCATCAAATAGTTGCTGCGGTGTACGACGGCCTGGTTCGTGTGACCGCCCAAGAGAATCGACGAGAACGACGACCAACGATGCACCGATTTCTCGTACTTGACCACGAGACTCGCCTCATTCGGCTTGCAGAGGTCAGCGGCGCGCTTCGAAGCAGTGTTCTTGCTGCTGGTCAGGAAGAATGGGTTGGAAAGCTCGCCAATCTGCTTCATTGTCGACGTCTCCATGGCATTGATGATTGTAGCACCGGTGCCTCCGCTGGAGCCGCCACCGTATCCGGTGAAGAAGAGATCTACGCGCAGGTTGTTCGTGTTGTGCTGCTCTTTCATCTTGTCCGCCACCAGGAACGCCGTCATGTCGGATGGGACGCACTCGTAGCCGCAGAAGTTGACGAGGACAGCGCCAGTCGCCTCGGCCGCTTCCTGGTATGTGTCCACCATCTCGCGCACCCATGCCGCCTCGCCCGTGAGGTCGCAGTAGTGCACCCCGTTCTCTGCGCAGGCCTTGACGAGCAGCGAGCCGTAGAGCTTGAATGGTCCGACCACGGTCAGCACCGCCTTTGTCTGGCGCACCATCGCCACCAGCGCCTGCTCGTCACTGCTATCCGCGACCACCACCGGAATGTTGTCGATCAACTCGGGCGAGACGCTCGGCAGCTTCTCCTTGAGTGTCGCTTTGAGTTGCGCCAGCTTGGCCGCGCTCCGCCCCGCGATCGCCCACTTGAGCGCCGTCGGCGACCCGAGCGCCGAGTCGCCGTCCGTCGCCATGTAGTGCGCCACCAGCGCGCCGGTGTAGCCTGTGGCTCCGTAGACGATCACGTCGAAGGGCTTGGCACTGCTCATGACGGAGGTGAAGTGGGCTAAAAGAGCCCGAAGGACTGTAGCAGTGCGCACGAGACAGCGAACTGAAGAATGACGAGGTGGGCTCCTCGCGCCAGCGTCGATCTCGTTCTCAAGGGACTGGACCGGCACGTCGGGGTGTCGACTCGTCAGTGCACACACCCCGTGCATTGGTGGTTGCGCTGCTATTGACGTGGTGATGATGGCTGTCGCCCCTGCCATCATCAACGAACGCATTGACCTGACACGCATGCACATGAGGGGACACGATGACGAGGCTGATAATGGCGGACGCGATTATCGTCATCATCAATGTCAGCGTGTTCACAAAACAGTCCCAGTCGCGTACCCTTGGTTACGTACCCTTGGTTACGTACCCCTTGACTTGATTGGAGTGCCAAACCTCCACGACAATGGCGGCGGTGGAGACTGCGGACGCGCCGCGCAACGACCGCAAGTGCCGGCGCGCGGGCGACATGGAAACCTCCAGCTCTGTCTCGACCACTCCCGCGGCTCCTGCGACCGCCAAGCGCCAGCGCAAGCCGCTGCGCATGCCAGCGAGCGCGTTCCTGCCGCTCGGCGACGCGCTGCGGCACTTCCGGTGCGTCGTGGCGTACGACGGCGCGCTGTTCCACGGCTTCCAGGCGCAGGAAGGCGCGGGTTGCGGTAGCGTGGACGGCAGCGACCTGCGCACCGTGCAGCTGGAGCTCGAGGATGCGCTGCGACGCACGACGGGCGAGACGCTGCGCGTGCGCGGGGCCTCGCGCACGGACCGCGGCGTGCACGCCAATGGCCAGGTCGTGGCCTTCGATAGCCGATGCCGCGTGCCGGACCGCGAGCTGCGCAGCGCGATCAACAGTCGACTGCCAGAGGACCTGCTCTGCCGGTCGCTGCGGTCGGTCGCCGCGCCGTTCGACCCGCGGACGCGCTCCAGGGGCAAGACGTACGAGTACCTGGTGCGCAGCGGCGGGCTGCGGCCTGTGCTCGACCGCGCGCGCGTCTGGTTCGTGCGGAAGATACTCGACGTCGACAGGATGTGCGCGGCTGCTGCTCTCCTAGAAGGAACTCACGACTTCACGTCCTTCTCCGGAGCCAAAGTCGGCAAGGACGACGTCAAGAGCGGCGTCTGCACGCTCGAGGCTGTCGAGATCAACGCCCAGCAAGACGCTGAAGACGACGAATTGGAGAGCGAGGACAGCTCGACGCTGATCCGCATTCGCTTTCGCGGCGACCGGTTCTTGTACAAGATGGTGCGCAACCTGGTGGGGACGCTGGTGGACGTGGGGCTTGGGAGGCTCGCGCCAGCGACTATGACCAACATCCTGGCGGCCAGAAGCCGCTCCAAGGCAGGGCAAGGTGCACCGCCCCACGGACTGACGCTGATGCGCGTCTACTTACACGAAGAGGAGACTGATGAGCGCTCGTTAGCGCGTGGTTAAGCCGCAGAAAAGCATTCACACCGTCTCCATTCATGTATGATATCGACACGAAGCTCACATGTATGCGCGTACCTCGTCGCGATGGCTAGAACTCGTACCACTTCTTGCTGGCGTTCTTCTCGTTGTAGGCGCGCATTGTGTTGTAAAAGTCCTGCGAGGTCTGCTTCATCTGCTCCGTCTTGAGCGCCAGGTCGTTCAGCTTGTCCCCGCGCTCCGCCAAGTGCTGTTGCCGTCGCCAAACCATCAATCTCCAAGTCAGCGAGTCATCACCATACGCTCCAACACAGTCAGCCGTACCTGATGTGCCTGCATGAGGGCGTCCTTGGTCGCGTTCATGCCCTGCGAGACCTTTGCAGTGCCCTGCGCTTCAGTCGATTCTCCCGCCGCGCCGCCTGCGTTCGCTCGCTGTCCAAACAGTTGTTGACGTTCATCCTCGGGACTCGCAAACTGGAACACCTTCTTCAGGTCGGCGTCCTGCTTGACGCTCATCACCAGCTTCTTGAACATCTTGCCCGCGTCGGCGATGCCGCCCTTCTTCTTCGGGCTCTCCGACAGATCTTTAGTGAATTGGTACGCGCGCTCGGGCAAGTAGACAGACGTCTTGATGCTCTTGCGCTCAAGCATGGCAGCTTCAGGCGCCACTTGCTCCGACAGAAACGAAAAGCGTTCGATCTCCCCGAACTCGTTCCCAGCAAACAGTTCACCACTATAGGACACGCCAAAGCCGATGCCATTGACCAGTGCGTTGCCCAGTTTGTCGCTGCCGTCTGCTTGCCACACGATCGTCAGTGTCAAGAGCGAAATGATGTACATGTCGTTGCTCTGGTCCACCACGGCGAGACAGTTCTCGACTTGACCTTCAATCGGGATGCGGATGATCGATGTGATCAGCGCGGGCGATCGAAGCTCGACGGTCGCCAATGGTTCTGCCGGCATCTCCCTCGCGCCTTGCGCGATCTCAGAGGCGCGTGGAAGCGTCGGCTGCATGAGGTGGATCAGTCGCCCACAGGCGCACACTAGCAGTCGTGGCTGGTCGAGGTCGCTCGCCAGTGACTCTGAGGCACGAGCAGTGTTCGACTGTCCGTCGTCCTTCGCCAAAGCTGGGGTGTTCGCAGATATGATGGGGTGCTCGAAGCCCTTGGCAAAAGTGATCACCTTGTCTTGGTCTCGCAACTTCTCAAGTACTCGACAAACCAGGAGGCGGCTGAAGGGAGTCACGTCAAGCCCATTGATGGATGTGATCGTGTGCCCAGTGCCAACGCCATAGCCTTCAAGCTTCGTGGCGTTGGCAATATCGGGCACGAACCCGTAGATAACACCGTGCTCTTCAATCTCTGTGAACAAGCGCAGGCCCAAGGGACCAGGCGCCAGCGATACCTCCACAACTTCGACTTGAGTCCATGAACTGGGTTGTCGTGCAGCAAGTGAGGGAGTCGACTCGGCAGGTGACATTGCGGCTTCCTCAGTCGGCGGCGATTGCTCGACAATGGCTTCATCAAACAGTTGCTGGATGTGCTCCATCTCGGGAGTGTGCTCCACCGCAGTTGATGTTGGTTCGCCTGAGATGTCGGCTTCATTGTTGAGAGTTACTCCTTCGGGGTCGTCGGAAACCTCAACCTCGACACCACTGGCATCCATCGCTGCCGAAGATGGATCACTCTGGTCACTTTGCTGCAGATAACTTGGCGTCCAAGCTCGCCCTGGAACATCCACGCGTCTTCCATTCATGTCGATCATCAGCAGCGATGACAAGCTCGTGGTCCTCCGTGAGTCAACAAGAGTCTCGCCAATCTTGACCGCCGACTGAACATGGTACATCTCCAGTTTGCCGGACCCGCGACCGACAAATAACACAGGCACCACTTCGCGATGAAGCTCGACCTGGTCACCTCCGGTCTCTTCAGGCGTCTCACTACGAGAGGTGCGCCGCGGCTTCCCAGGCGATCGCTTCGACTCCGACACAGGAGCCACGGGGATATCCGCCGTCTGCACCAGCTCGCTCATCAGCAAGCTTTCTACACTGGTCGACTCGTTGATCGCTGCCGCCTGACCTGCATTCAACAACTGGACAGCTTTCGACTCGACATTCACCAGCGCGATCTCGCCCGAGGTATCCGCCACTGCGATGAATCCGTAGGATGTCGACAACGAGATCTTGGTAATCGGGAGCTCATGCGGTTGGGCGTGGAACAACAAGCGATATCCAGATCGCACTGAATCCGACGCAGGATCACCATGCACGCTTTGCTTCCACTCCGCGTTTTCTTGGCCTGGAACAATCTCGTTTGGCGCTGGACTCTCTGTTTTCAAGTGGCTGAAAGCAAACACAGCGATCTCGCCAGTGTTGAACCCAGCGACAAGGAGTCGTGAGTCGCGGCAGAAGGCGAGGCACGACAGCTCGCGAACTGTGATCGAATCGTCACTGGTCATCGTCTCCAGGGTGTCAACGACATGAATGAGGTGGATGGCGCCGGTGCTAGCGCGATCTCCCGGGGAGACGACATCCCAGAACAGCACACTCCCGTTCTCATGACCCGTGAGCAACATAGCGCCACTCATTGAGATCCCAGTCGAGTCGTCGTGACTGATGACACCGCCACTCGATGTCAGGTACCCTTTTAGCAGTGGCTCCATGATACTCCCGCCGTTGATTGGCCACTCGTAGTCGTCATCAGCGCCGGTCAGAGGCATGCTAAACACGCTGGGCTTGACGCCATTGCTTGTCCAGGCATCCAGCAGGACATCCTGTAGAACGCCGTCAGCATGCGCCAAGTCGACGAGCGCAAACGTCTTGAGCGGGCTCAGTTGCAGCAGCGGCGGTACGGGTACGGGTGCGATGAACTGGTCCGCTTTCCATTCCCACTCTTCCTGGTCATTCGATCGGAATTTGATGAAGCACGGTAAATGCTGCACGCTCACGGATGGCAAGCATCCATCGAGAGGATTCCCAGAGAGAACAATCGTTGAGAGCGGGGCAATCTTGGAACACGTGTCGACTTGGTCCTGAGCGACGGCGAACGCAACAATCTCGGCGTGGTTGAGGGACTCCACTGTCGTCGCGTTCCACGCTAGCTCCTCCGACTTGAACAGCTCCACCATGGCGTCGTCTGGGCTTGAGCCGTTGCGCGGATACAGGATCGTCAGCAGGCTCTTCTCGGACTGAGGTCGGCCACCAGAGAGCACGATGGCGCCGGCGTAGTGTGCATATCGGGAACTCGGAGGCGGACAAACCCACTGGAGATGTCGAATCGCTGTCGCGCCTCCTTGAGCGTCGACTTCTGCAGCAGGCAGCGTGCGATAGAAACCAGTGCTCTTGTCCGCGCGGAAAATGGCGAACCCGCCGCGCTTAAACCCGGCGACGAACCGCTTCCCGCTGGAATGCCACGAAAGCGACTGCACAGAGTTGATCTGCGGCTGACTGCCCTCTTCTGATAGCAGCGCTGTCGCCTTGGACTTCTTGGCGAGCGAGTACTCCTTGACCACCTTCCGCTTGGCGAAATCCCACAGGAACACGGCTGCGCACTCTTCGTACGCGATCAGCACCTGGTTCGCGTCTCGCGGGTGCACCGCCAGCGCACTGATTGCCGCTCCAGGCTGGCTGTGCGACTCCCCATCCTCAACGGAAGCGGCGACGTCCTTGGCGGCGATCACGTACGTGCTGACCTTGCCCGACTCCTCTTGCACCACCTGCTCATCAGTTCCACTGGTGTCAGCGACGACATCGCCTGCTCAATCACCTCCATCTTCCCGCACGTACATGGATGGTGCCGTCGTCGGTGGCCGCGAAGAAGTATGGGTAGTTGGCGAACTGGATGGTCTCGAGCGCCGTGACCATGTACGTCGTCCAGCTGCCGGGCACCTCGGCGACCAGCAAGTCGCCCCCGCCTCGCGACAGGTCGAACACGCGCAGCGAGCTGTCCGAGTACGCGGCGACGAGTCGCTGGTGGCCCGAGAACTTCATGTGCGTGACGCCCACCGTCAAGTTGGCCTGCGAGCGCGGTGCCTCGAGTAGCACTTCGAGCGCGTCCTTTCCGTACAGCTTGATGGTCCCGCTGGCCGTGCCGAGCGCCAGGACGCCCTGCCGGCCGCAGAACGACATCGCCTTGGTGTTGCTCGGCACGCCGTGGTGCCCGGACTGCGCTACCGCGAACATCTCGGGCGTGAGCGCCGAGGGCCGCGCGAGCCGCCGCGCGAGCCGCTTCTCCGCCTCGGACGCCTCCCGACTCGACTTGTTGCCCATTTCCGCGGGTTCCGCCGGCCCGATCCGGCCAGGAAGCGCACCGATCGACAGCCGAGAGTCTCTTCTATCCAGCAAGCGCAGAGCGCAGCCCAAGACGCGCGCAGGAGTGCCAGGAACCGACCCGCAAGGAAGCCGACCGCCGCGCGCCACCCCGTCTTCAACGTTCTTTCCGCAGATCGCACGAAATGATCTCGAGGAGTTGGCATCTTCGTATTTAGAAGGGTATAAATTGTAGTACAAGGCGATGAATACTTTCTGGTCTCACGGTACTATTTGACGGTCACCTCGAATATATTGTCCATCACTTCCAGCTGATCCCCATTGTCGATCCTTCTCCTACTGCTCCGCCATGTCTTCGCCCATCGCGATGCTGGCGACGCGCAGCAAGCGCTTCGGCTACGGCGCGATGGCCGCTGGTACGTCTTCCTCCTCTTCCTCCTGATGTTGGCGGCTTGGGCGACTGACGAACGCTGCGGCCGCCAGTGTCGGGGGCCGTGCGCGCGGTGACGGACCCGAGTCTGCGCCACGTCTTCTCGCGGCGCCTCAAGCACCTGCTGATCGCGTCCGCGGCGCTCATGGCCGTGCTGTTCGTGCTACTCAAGCCTGTGGAGCTGCTGCTGTCGCTCTTTCTCGAGCGCGAGACGATCGAGAACTCGGTGCAGGCCTTCCGCTACACTGCCAACTCGACCATCCCGCTGCTGCTCGTCGGCTTCTGCCGCTACTTCAGCGTCCGCGTGTTCGAGGACGCCTTCTTCGCAGGCGTCGCCGCGCGGGACTCGACACTCGCGGAGCAAATCCGAGCCGTACGATAACTTGCTGCTACGCCTGAGCGCTGGTACAGACGCATCCTGATGGACACCTCGCTGTGCTCTTCTCTCTCGTAGAAAAAAGCGATCTACTGGGACGCCGAGTACGTCAAGCACCTGGCCCTGTTCGCGGCGCGGCAGGCGGGCTTCGGCCTTCTAGCGCTGCTCGCGGCCCCGCTGCTCGGGGTCCTCATCCCCGTGATCCAGTTCGGCTACCGGTGCGTGCCACTGCGTTGTGGTGGTGGATATGGAGCCGTTAGCTGACTGTCGTCATGGACACGCTCGCCCAGCATCCGGCACATGGAGATCGTCTTCTGGCTGCCGGTGTTCCTGGCCTTCTGCTTCCCGACGTCGCGCTGGGCGGCGCTGCAGGTGGTGCACCTCTGGTCGGACTCGCGCGCCATCATCCGGGAGCTGTTCGACCCGATCATCGCGCGCCTCAAGTCGGTGGAGAAGGAGGGCGGCAAGGTCGCCGCTGCCGCCGCCGCCGCGAGCAACGACCTGCGCTCGGACATGGAGATCGACGGCGACGAGCACGAGCGGCGCAAGGCGCACGGCGACTGGCACCAGGGCCGCAGCGACGCTGCGCGCCTGGGCTTCGCGCTCGTCTTCGGCTACCTGCTCGAGGTGAGCGTGCTCGGTCCGTTCGCCTGGTTCCTCGCGTTCGTCTCGGCCGGGCTGTTCGCGCCTGAGCTCATCGACCTGCGCGCCTTCGCCAGCAAGACGAGCTGAGCGGGGGAGCACGCGAGCGTCGCTCTGGCTGTCGTCCTCAGCGTCACGCAATCAATTCATCACGACTCCATTACTCATGGGTGGGCTACAACACGCAGGCATGTACTTGAGACCTCGCGCGTCCGTCCGTCCCGCTCAGTTGAGCAGCTTGCCGATGACAGGGTACTTCTCCTGGAGCTTGGCCTCCCACTTGGCGAGCGTCTCCTTCTGCGCGTCTGTGAGGTCGTCGATGCGCGGGTCGTCCAAGTCCTTGTCCACGAGCGACATCTTGGCGAGCGCGCGCGAGCAGTCGCGGCCGGCGAACTGCTTGTAGCCGCCCTCGGGCCCATAGTGGTTGAGTCCGTCCAGCGTCACGTCGTAGATGCTGCCGTTGAGCGCCACGTAGCACGTCTTGCGCGGGTTGTCGACGCCGTTGAACTGGCGCAGCTCGGCGAGCGTCAGGTCCCGGTGGCGCAGCACGCGGCCGACGTTCAGGTAGCCGTTGTAGACGGAGAACTTCATGACCCAGTCCTGCAGCGTCTCCTGGTCCATGAAGCCCAGGTCGGACAGGTCGTCGCTGTCCAGGTCCTCCTTCTCGAACGACATCTTGGCGAGCGCGCGCGACGCGTCGCGGCCCGCGAACAGGTGGTAGCCCTCGCCCGGGCCGTAGAAGTCGCGCTTCTTGCTCACGTCGTACACCTCGTCCAGTACGCCGATATAGATCGGCTTGCCGTCCTCGCCCGTGAATGCGCGCAGCTCCTCGGGCGTGAAGAACCGCCGCGCCACGGGCTTCTCGCGCTCCGCCTTGGCCGCCGCCTGCCGCTCCTTGGCCGCCTCGTACGCGCGCAGCTGCGCCGCCTCGGCGCGTGCGTTCACATACCGCACCACCGCCAGCACCGCCAGCGCCACGCCCGCCCCCACGTACAGGTTCCCGTCCGCGCCCGACAGCCAGCCCAGCATCCTGCTTCCCTTCACTTCGTCCTTCACCTTGTCCTTCACCTCACACGGCGCGACTTGGGCAATGCCATCCCCAGAATTGGCACGCGTCTGGGTCGCTGGCTCCTTCTTCCCGCAGATGACGTGGTAGAACCGGTTTTATACCGGATACCGGTTTTTCGAGGATTCACAATAAGTATAGAAATGTAAATGTGGACCACATCGAGACGGGCCGGGTTTGAGACGACGAAACCCGGGCCGGGTCAACCAAGGATTTCTGATACATTTTGGTCTTCGGTGATTAGCTGAATCACCGCGGTTAGGTAGGATTTTAGGGGTGGTTAGGTGGTAAGGATTTTTATGTGCATCGCATGCGAGTAATAAAAAGCACCGCTCCGGTAACAAAACTTGCAAAAAAACTTATATTCCCGCCAAAATTAGCTCATTTCGAGTTTGTTACAGCCCAAACGAAATTATTCGCTTCAATGAAGCAAAATAATTTCGACGAAATTATTCGTTTCATTAGAAAGAATAATTTCACCCAGCCAGCGCAAGTGGTCCACATCAACTGTTTAAAGCCGGATCCCGGGCCGGGTTCGGTTGCGAGTGCAAACCGGCCCGTCTCGCAACCAGTGGTGTGGACCACTTGCGATAATCTCGGAACAGTGGCACTTTCCCCCGGCCATGGATTGATGAGGCACAAACCAGCGGTTGAGCGACATATTGATGCTCATGCGGCGGCGGCTCGGGGCGTCCGTGGCGTCCGCGCGCGGGCCCCTGCGACGCGCGGCCGCGGCGTCCACGTGGTCGTCGGCGGCGTCTTCTTCCTCTCCTCCGTCGCCGTCGTCAGCCGGCCGGACGCGGCTCAAGTACGTGGCGTCGGACGAGATCGAGTCGCATCTGCTGGCGGGGCTCACGGCCGCGGACGACGAAGCGCGGCCCGTGAACCTCGTGCAGGACCGCGAGGGCGCGCGGCGCGTGCTGGCGCAGCTGCAGGCACTCGGGCCCGACCGCTTCCACGCGTGCGACACGGAGGTGGGGCAGATTGACATCAAGGCCGTCGGACCCGTCGGCAACGGCAAGGTCACGTGCCTGTCCATCTACAGCGGACCGGACGTGGACTTTGGCAACGGACCGTACGTCTGGGTGGACAACCTCGACTCGGCCGAGGGCACGCTCGAGTACTTCCGGTGCGCACCTCACTGTATCCGTCGCTCTCTGCTCCCGCACGGACTCACGGCATCTCCCATGTGTTCCCTGAACCTCCTCCTGGCAGCGAGTTCCTCGAGAGCCGCGCGGTCAAAAAGGTCTGGCACAACTACAGCTTCGACCGACACGTGCTGTTCAACCACGGCATCGACGTGCAGGGCCTCGGCGGCGACACGATGCACATGGCGCGACTGTGGAACACGGCGCGCTTCCAGCACGGCGGGTACTCGCTCGAGGCGCTTAGCGCCGACCTGCTGGGTCAGCGCAAAAAGCCCATGAAGGAACTCTTCGGCATCCCCAAGCTCAAGAAGGACGGCTCGCCCGGCAAGGAGCGGCTGATGCCGTCGGTCGAGGAGCTGCAGCGCTTCCCAGAGTTCCGCCACCGGTGGATCCGCTACAGCGTCTACGACGCCGAGAGCACGTGGTTCCTGCACCGCGTGCTCCGCCACAAGCTCGAGCAGACGCTCTGGTTCGACTCGCCAGAGGACAAGAGCAGCGCCGGAGGGTCCATGTACGACTTCTACCGCCAGTACATTGTCCCCTTCGGCGAGTGCCTCACCGACATTGAGCGCAAGGGCATGCACGTGAACGGCGAGTACCTCAAAAAGGTCGAGCACGAGGCGCTGGAGGACCGCGCGCGGCTCGAAAAGCATGTGCTAGAGTGGGCTGCGCGCTACTGCGACGACGCAGCGCGCATCAACGTGTACAGCGCCGCGCAGAAGCAGCAGCTGCTGTTCGCGCCGTACGTGGACACGAAGAAGAACCCGCCGAAGGAGGTGCTGCCGGCCGAGCGGTCGTTCGACGTGGAGAACATCGAAGAGATCATCGAACCAGGGAAGCAGCGCGCGCTCAAGAAGCGCAGCATCACGATCCGCGGACTCGGCATCGCTCCGACGCACTTCACGGCGAGTGGACTGCCTGCTGCAAGCGCCGACGTGCTGAAGGACCTCGCGGGGGACCCGGACACCGACCCGCCTCGCTACGGGCGTGCATACGACCATTTTGAGGACAAGGAGGAAGGCGCGGCGGCGTGTGTCGCGCTCAAGGCGCTGTTCGACATTAGCAGCATCAACACGATGCTGAACAACTTCATCCTGCCGCTCCAGGAGCTCTCGGACAAGAACAGCCGCGTCCATTGCTCGCTGAACCTGAACACCGACACGGGGCGGTTATCGTCGCGCAAGCCAAACCTGCAGAACCAGCCGGCGCTCGACAAGGACCGATACCGCATTCGCGACGCGTTCACGGCTCCCCCCGGGAAGAAGCTGATCGTCGCCGACTACTCGCAGCTGGAGCTCCGATTGCTGGCGCATGTGACGCAGTGCCGCGCCATGATCGACGCGTTCAAGGCCGGCGGTGATTTCCACTCGCGTACGGCTATGGGCATGTACGAATACGTGGCGGAGGCGGTCGAGCGTGGCGAGGCACTGCTGGAGTGGGACTCTGCGCACTCGAAGCCCCCTGCTCCGCTGCTCAAGGACAAGTTCGGCAAGGAGCGCAAGAACGCCAAGATCCTCAACTTCTCTATCGCGTACGGGAAGACGCCGTTCGGACTCAGCAAGGACTTCGGCGTATCGCGGAAGGAGGCGGCCGACACACTGGACAAGTGGTATGCCGACCGGCAAGAGGTGCGCGCATGGCAGGCGCAAGCCGTGCAGACCGCGAGGTTGTTTGGCTACACACGGACGCTCATGGGTCGGTACCGGCGCCTGCCTGACGCCATGCTGACGAGCAACGCCCTTGCAGCCAAGAAGGCGAAGGCGCATGCCGAGCGCGCCGCGATCAACACGCCGATCCAAGGAGCGGCTGCCGACGTCGTGATGCAGGCCATGCTCCGCATCCACTCGCACCCGCGACTGCGCGAACTGGGGTGGGAGATGGTCTGCCAGATCCACGACGAGGTCATCGTCGAGGGCCCCGAGGAGTCGGCCGACGAGGCCATGAAGATCGTCGTGGACCTCATGGAGCACCCGTTCGAGAAGCCGCTGTCCGTCGCGCTCGAGGTCGACGCCAAGTGCGACACCTCGTGGTACAAGGCCAAGTAGAGAAGTCGAGGCACATGACGAAGGATTCGATGGCGCCGATCATGCTATATTCAGAGCGGATCCACGCGCATGCAGCGTGAATCTATAATGGAGAGCATCAGAGCTGTTGCTGCGTCCCGACAGTGGTTATGGTACTTGGATCTTGCCATTCGCAGGTATTGATGGATGCAGGCCATGCGCATCCAATGAGTCATCTAAAAATAGCGAGCGCTCGGCTTGTTGGTGAAGATGGGGTCCTCTCTTTCCCCATTCTTGGAAACGCCATCAACTAGAGACTGCCATGGGCAACGCCAACGGCACGGTACCGCCGAACCCGCGGTCGTTCTTCTCGTTCTCAGGCTCCAAGGGCGACGGCGCGGCCGCACTCGGCCTCCCCAAGAACCACGGGGCGTTCACCGTGTCGGAGCTCTCGCAATTCAACGGGACGGACCACAAACCGATCTACATTGCACTGCGCAGCGACATCTACGACGTCAGCGAGTCGGCCGAGCTCTATGGACCCGAGGGGACCCAGCCGCTGCTCGCCGGACGCGACATATCGCGCGCCGTGGCCAAGGGATCGCTCGAGGACGAGGAAGAGCTGAACAACCTCGATCTGTCCGACCTGACCGAGGAGCAGCAGCAGCGACTGGACGCGATGATCGAGAGGTTCGAGGTGGAGCGAAACTACCCGAAGGTCGGTCGGTTAGTCCTCTCCGTGGAGGAGCTGCCCCGCGACCAGCTCGTCAAGTTCAACGGCGTCGACAACCCGCGCCGCGCCGTGTACGTGTCCGTGAGCGGCATGGTATACGACGTGACGTCCAACGGACTCAATCACTACGGACCCGACGGAACTTACGCGCTGTTCGCGGGCCACGACGCGACCAGGGCACTTGCGTGCATGTCGCTCGACCCCGGGTGCCTCGACTGCCCGTGCCTCGGCGACCTGACGGACGAGCAGCTTAGCGCCCTGGACGACTGGGTAGCGCGCTTCCAGAGCAAGTACGCAGTCGTAGGCAAGCTCGGACCCTGGGTGTAGCGCACGGCAGCACCCGCGGAAGCAAGAGGAAGACACGAGGAATGCATGATGCTGGATGGGAACATGGGTTCACATTGTCCGATGTAGCCATCTGCATATTCTACCGCATACCACATAAATATTGAACCATAGTGAATCGAAGAGAGACTCTGGTGATTTGGCGGGAAGCGCACATTGTGCGTGGCGGGAAGCCCATGGGGGTCTTCTGGCCGGTGGAGACCAAGAGCGACGCAGATGGAGCCGCGCGGCACGAGTTCAAGGCGAAGGACGACCGCAGGCACCACAAGGCGCGGCGTCTGGGTCGCTCCCACGCGTCCGCGGCGTCCTCCGTCGATCTGCCGCCGCTCACGTGCACGGCGGTCTTGTGCCGAGCGTCTCCCGCCATCTTGGCGCTTCCGCACGTCGTCAGCCGCATCAGCGATCTTCTGGACGCTTCGCCGCGCATCGGAATCGTTGATGCGTGCGTCCGGGGCCACTCGCTGCGGCTGCTACGGCGGGTCCTGGCGCTGGAGCCGCGCCGCGACCCACCGATGGACCGCTTCTATCGCGACTGGGCGTTCAACCAGGCCGTGAACGCGTCCGCCGCGAGGGGAGACTTGGACGTTATCAAGTGGCTGACAGGCGTGTACTCGCCCAACAACCTGGTGACGGAGGGCGCCGAGTTCGCAGCGGCGAATGGACACCTAGAGGTGCTCAAGTGGTTCCACGAGGAATGCGACGGCGCGGTGCTCAGTCTGAGTGAAGTCGACGCTGCGGTCAAAGGAGGGCACCACGACGCGGTCAAGTGGCTGGTGTACGAGGCGAAGACGGGGATCCATCGCTACATGTCTGACGATGCATCGATTTCCCATGATATGAGCGTGTCGGAGCGCTGGATGGCCGAGCTGCAGCTTTTCGTGATGAGAGACTCGCTGTTCCAGAGCGCGAACCTCGAGTTCTTCCAGTGGATGTACGAGAACGAGATGGCCAACTTCCAGCGCGGCTTGAGCATTGCGTTGAGCACGGGAAAGCTGGAGATCGTGCAGTGGGTAGCGGAGTTCCTGAATCGATTGTACGCGGAGAAGAGGTCTGCAGGGATCGAATCGGATGGCTCTTCGGTCCTAGAATTCGAGCACTCTTCGCATCGACAAAGGTATCTCGAGGGCAACGACATGGGGTACAATCTGGGAGGCGAGGTGTCTTCGATCGAGAATACAAGCGAGAGTGAGGACATCGATAGCGACTCGGGGACCAGCGACGATGATTCAGATGTAGGAGGTGGAGAAGGCAGATCAAGTGAACTCGATGCCGGCTATGATGGAGATGGAGACGATGCGGACGATGACGATGGCTTCAGTGATGCTGATGACGAAAGCGACGACGGTGATGAGAATGAAGACGGTGAAGGGAACGGCAACGATGACGGGGACGACAACGAGTCAAGCAGCAGCACCTCAGACAGCGGCTCTGATACGCTGCCCTCTTTGATGCTTCAAGTCCGCTTCCCGTACCGGCTCGAGCTGGGCATGGTGGTCGAGTCCGTCAACGCCATCCAGTGGCTGGATGCACAACAGTACTCGTGGTTGAGGATCATGTCAACAGAGGGTGCCATGGACAGCGCTGCTGCGAGAGGTGACCTCGAGATGGTCAAGTGGCTCCACGAGAATCGAAAGGAGGGCTGTTCAACACGCGCGATGGTTTGCGCAGCCGGCAATGGTCATCTTGAGATGGTCAAGTGGCTTCATGCCAACCGAACAGAGGGCTGCACGACCCAGGCAATGGACACGGCCGCCTTCCGAAGGCATTTGGACGTCGTCAAATGGCTGCACAAACATCGCCGTGAAGGCTGCACGAGGTCTGCAATGGACGACGCGGCCGCGAACGGGGATCTCGAGATGGTGCAGTGGCTGCATGAGAACCGCAGCGAAGGGTGTTCAGGGTACGCGATGAAGATGGCTGCCAGACGTGGCGACCTCGAGATGGTTCAGTACCTGCACGCGAACCGGACCGAGGGCTGCAGCACTCAAGAGATGGACTGCGTAGCAGCGGAGGGTCACTTGGAAATGGTCAAGTGGCTCCATATCAACCGCACAGAGGGCTGTACGGCACGAGCAATGAATTTCGCCGCGGGTAATGGTCACTTGGATGTCGTCAAGTGGCTTCATGAAAATCGCACAGAGGGGTGCACACACGACGCCATGGACAGAGCGGCAGGCAACGGCCATCTCGACGTACTCAAGTGGCTGCAGGAACACCGACATGCAGTCGGATCACGCACATCAATCAGCCAGGCGGCCAGGAGTGGTCATGTCCACGTTGTCCACTGGCTATCACCACGTATGGCTACGGCTTGGAACGACGTCGACTTCGCCGCAGACGTGATCGATGGGGCAGCTGCCAACGGACTCTTGGACGTGGTCAAGTGGCTGCACGAGAACAAACCCGAGTGCTTCACTTTTCGCGCGATGGACCGTGCTGCGAGCCGCGGTGAGTTCGAGGTTCTGTTGTTCCTGCACGCGAACCGGAGCGAGGGCTGCTCGATCCGCGGGCTCATCGACGCGTACTGCCATGGCCACTTGGAGATCCTGCGGTGGCTCATCTTCAACTACCCGAGCGTGTACGACCACACGCAGCTGATGGCGCTCGGTAGGAACTACGACAAGAAGTTCATGGACAAGTGGGTCCAGGACGGAGCCATCGACACGAGCGAGACCGTGTTCTGAAAGGCATAGCGCTCACCGGACATGTATCGTCATGCTGGTTGAAGTCAAAGCGAACACTTCCCCATTTATTGCGTATATAGGTGGAAAATTCAATTTATTAAACCGATATGGTGCCTCAGTAAGTCAAAACTACACTTATCACTGTGCTAGTCGCCGCTCTGCCTTCTGACTGTGAACTCCATTTCGACCATGACACGCGAGTCGGCGGGCGGGGTGGCGGTTCGCCGCTGGCCGCTGGAGCTCAAGGGCAGCGCCAACGACGCCAGCACCGGACCACCACCACGCGAGGACGAAGAAGCCCCTGCTTCCAGCCTCAAGGTGCGGCGCCTGGGCGTCTCTCACGCGTCCGCAATGGCTTCGCAGCCGGACCTGCCGCCGCTAACGTGCGTCACGGTCGTCTGCCGCTCCCGGCCGCGGGTCTGGGCACTCCCGCACGTCGTTGGCCGCATCAGCGAGCTCATCGACGCGTCCAACCGCTACAACATCATGGACGCGTGTGAGGACGCGCGCTTCCCGTCGTTGCTGCGCCGCGTCCTCGTGCGGGAGCGGCGCCAGCACCCGCCGATTGACCGCTTCTACCGCGACTGGATGTTCAACGGCGCGGTGACGTCGGCCGCAGCGGCGGGAGACTTGGACACCGTCAAGTGGCTCACGAGCGAGTACGCGCCCGGCAACCTGGTGACGGACGGCGTCGAGTACGCGGCGGCGAGAGGACACCTGGACGTCGTCAGGTGGTTCCATGAAGAGTACGACGCGGCTGTGATCGGCATGGACGAGCTCGACGCCGCGACAAGGGGCAGGCATCACCACGCCGTCAAGTGGCTCGTGGAGAACCCACCACTCGGTTATCGGGGGATCGAAAACAAGGCGCGATGGATGTGGAAGCTCGAGACACGGCTCTATAGCTCCGTCATGTTCGAAGACGCCGACCTCGAATTCTACCAGTGGGCCTTCGAGCAAGGTTTGGGCAACCGGAACGGGCTCGAGCTCGCGCTCCAGTCCAACAAGATCGAGATCGTTCAGTGGGTCGCGCAGTTCTTTGACCGCCTGTACATCGAGAGGCGAACAACCACCGGGGCGGATGTCGATCTGGACGACGGGGAAAGCGATGCAGCGCATGAGCGCGAGTTCAATCGGCAGATGTACGCGGCGGCTGAGGATACGGGGTACAACCACTACTACCTCGACAACGAGGATGCTGTCGCGGACAGCGAAAGCGAGAGCGACAGCTACTCCGAGTTCTTCAACCCCGGCAGAGCTGTGCAGGGAGACGGTGGTGAATCTGATGGATCAAGCGCTAGTGATGGCGAAAGTGACGGCAAGTCCGACGCGAGTGACAACAGCAATGGTGAAAACGCCGACGGTGACGACGGCAATGATGGACTCGATGAGGAGCAACAAGGTACCGAAGAAAGAGGCGTGGTCGCGGTTGACGATCCTGATCCAACCCTCGGATTTGGACGCGACAGCGGCGACGATGGCGACAGCGAAAGTGATAACGGCAGTGACAGTGACAGTGACAGTGACAGCGACGACGGGTCAGGCGGTGGTCTTGCGCCTCTGCTCGAGGTTCGCTTCCCAATACGCGTCGAGCTGGGCAAATTGAACGGAGGGGTCAAGGAGACTGTCCAGTGGCTCCAGCAGCAAAATTACCCGTGGCTCCGGTTCTTGGCGTCCGAAGCCGCTATGGACACCGCCGCTCAAAATGGCGACTTGGAGCTGGTCCAATGGCTTCACAAGACGTGGACGGATGGCTGCACCGCCCGTGTGATGAATCGAGCGGCTGCCAACGGGCACTTGGACGTAGTGAAGTGGCTGCACGAGAACCGGTCCGAGGGCTGCACGACGCGAGCAATGGACGAGGCCGCCTACAACGGACACCTCGACGTCGTCAAGTGGCTGCACGAAAACCGACAGGAGGGGTGCACTGTCGCCGCCATGAACGACGCCGCAGTGGAGGGGAACCTGCACATCGTCCAGTGGCTTCACGAGAACCGGAGCGAGGGATGCACGACCGTGGCGATGGATATGGCAGCCAAGCGTGGCGACCTCGAGATGGTGTGCTGGCTGCACGAGAATCGCAGCGAAGGCTGCACAGCAGTCGCAATGAACGTTGCAGCGGGGCGAGGACACCTGGATGTGGTGGAGTTCCTGCATGCCAACCGATCGGAAGGCTGCACTACCCGTGCCATGGACAGCGCAGCCGCTAACGGGTTCCTCGATATCGTCAAGTGGCTACATGATAATCGCAACGAGGGATGCACGACCGCAGCGATGGATCAAGCCGCGACTAGAGGGCACCTCGAGGTCGTGGAGTGGCTCCACGAGAACCGGCAGGAGGGGTGCACTGTTGCTGCGATGGATGGAGCAGCACGCGCTGGGCACCTCAAAGTGGTCAAGTGGCTGCAGGAGCACCGAGGCGAAGGCGGATCCCGGAACTTGATTGACTACGTAGCAGAGCTGGGTCTGTTGGAAGTCGTCAAGTGGCTGTCGCTGCATGGGTCGTCATCTGTAAGCGCGTGCACCACGGACGCCATGGACGACGCGGCTGCCAACGGACACTTGGGCGTGGTCAAGTGGCTGCACGAGAACCGATCCGAGGGATGCACAAACCGCGCGATGGACCGGGCAGCGAGCCACGGAGAGTTCGAAGTGCTGCTGTTCCTGCACGCGAACCGAAGCGAAGGCTGCTCGATGAACGGGTTCGTCAAGGCGTACTGCAACAGCCACTTGGAGATCCTGCGGTGGCTCATCTACAACTACTCGAGCGTGTACAACCGTCGCGAACTGAGGGCTCGCGGCAGGAACTACGACAAGGAGTACGTCAACCGCTGGGTGAAGCAAGGGCACCTGTAGCTGGCACATGACGTACACAGACTACCTTGATGCACGAACTCGAACCGGTCAGGTCACCCCTGGCGACGGCACTTAGGCAGTTGGGCGTGGGCATTGCCGCCATGAACTCATAGCATCTCCTTTTTGCTGCATGGCCGTGCAGAATCCGAGCTGTCAGGACAACAAACTCCATGCACAAGTCAGCGCTCCCTTGATGGCCGCAACTCACGCCAGCGGATGGCGATGCAGCAATCGGAACGACCGATTCGCATATCCATGCATCACCACAAGAGCGCGGCCAAGCCAAGAGTGAGCGAGCATTACATTGGGAGAGGCGGAGTGTCGACAAGTGAGGGCAGTCGGCATGTGCATGGAAGACACCGAATTGCAAATACCTCATAAGTTACAGACACTGAGAGGATTCAGACACGATGGTCGAAGGGGTGACGGGCAGTTGAACCTACACCGCATGTTGAAGCTGGACGCGCTTCCATTAATCCTCACCAGCGATTTACCCCATGCTAGTCAGTGTTTTACCCTCACAATGAAAGCATAAACACACAAGGAATGCCAGCTTTAGATCACCTAAAGGACACTTTTACCGGAACCTGCTCGCCTTGTCGCTGATCACTTCATTCATCTCAGCAGTCCCCCAGTCAACTGCTCCGTCGGACACACTAAAAAAGAAGCCGGCAGCCACTCACGACGATGATGATGGCGCCTGGAAGCCGCCGCCGAGATGTGCGGCTTGCTGTGGCGATCGGCGGTGGACTAATCCCCTCTGCGTGATTCGTCAAGTGCGTCTCCTCGTTATCCGCGTCCTCTGCGTCCCAGTGAAGCTTCTGTGATGCAGAGTCGCGAACCGGGAGGATGCGCCGGTGGCCTCGCGCGCGGACTGCCGAGGTGACACGCCGGGCATGCGTTCCTCCGCTCCGTCGGCGCTCCATCGGCGGTCTGCGACGCTGGATCCCGCCCACCAAGCCTCCGCTCACTCTCCAACCGGACCGCGAGCGCACAGGCCGCTGTTCCTCGCCATGAACTCACCGCCAAGCTACGAGAAGGTGTACGTCCCCGCTCTTGTCATGTCCATCGACATGGACGCTTCTGGCCGGCGTCTAACCGCTCCGAACGCCTCTGCAGCGCGTCGACGCCGACGACGCCAACCCACCAGCAGAATGACGCGGCTGCTGCTCCTCCGAGCGCGCGTCGCGGGTGCTGCGCGCCGCGGCGGCTCGGCTGGTCACTCATCGTCGTCGGCGCGCTGGTGGCGGTCGTCGCCATCGTGTTCGGCGCGGCACTGCCGCCCGTGATCGACTCGCAGGTGCGCTCGGGCGTGGCGCTGTGCGACGCGAGCGACTACGAGGAGGCCGCCTTCCTGGACGCGTACGGCGACTGCGACGACTGCGCGCCGTACTACTACACGCTGCGCATGTTCAACGCCAGCAACGCCGAGGCGTACCTGTCGGGCGGCGTCAAGCTGCAGCTCAAGGAGTTCGGCCCGTACGTCTACCGCCGCTGGCAGAAGCGCGTGGACGTGGCCTTCGACGTCGCTGACCCGACCAAGGTCAGCTACAAGCAGTACACGTACCACACGTTCGACGCGTCCCGCAGCTGCGCCGGCTGCTCGGACGCCGACGAGTTCGTGTCCTTCGACGTCGGCTACTTGAACGTGATCGCGCAGGCCGGCGGCGAGGCTGGCTTCCTCACGCGGCTGGCGCTCGGCTCCTTCTCGACCAACGAGTCCGAGATCGCGGACGCCATCACGGTCTACGGCCCGCAGATGATGCGCTGGGTCAACGGACTCAACTCGCTCGACCCGGCCGCCATGAAGAACGTCGCGAGCGGCGGCACTGTGCTGCAGTTCCTGGCCACGGGCCCGGCCGCCATCGCCGACCTCGAGATGGACGGCTTCGCCTACAACGGCGTGTTCGTCAAGCGGTCCATCAGCCAGTGGGCACTCGGGTACCCGAGCCTGCTCGCGGGCCTCGCGCTCGGCAGCAACTACGTCTCGGCCTGCAACACGACGGACGGCAGCGGCATCATGGAGCAGTGCGTGGCCTGCCAGGACGCCAGCCTGGCGCAGACCGACACCTGCTTGTCGCTCTGGTCGGCCTGCGCGCAGTGCTCGACCGGCGCCAGCGTGTTGGCCATCAACAACTACACGTGCAGCGTCATCGGCGGCATCTACGCGGCCGAGTACGGCGAGGAGGAGGCCGTCAGCTTCATGGAGGGCACGTGCGGCCTGTGCGACGCCTTCGGGCTGTGCGCCGCGCCGCTGCCGGGCATCGCCGAGGACTCGGGACTCGACTACTCGGCCTCTCCGCCGCCGACCGCGTCGCTCAAGACGTACGTGCAGCTCACGGGCTGCAACGACGACACGCTCATCGGCGAGTACGAGCAGTACAACGGGTACACGCACATCGCGCTGTGGGTGTCCACACTCACGGAAAAGCGCAACCCGACGCTGCAGGAGATCACTGACTTCCTCACGTACTACGGCAACTGCAACAACCCGAGCGCCAACCTCACGTGCAGCCCCGTGCGCGGCAACGACGCCACGGGCGTGCCGCCCGGAGGCGTCAACATGCTGGGCTTCGCCAAGTCCATGTCGGTGGACCAGTCCAGCATGTACCTGGACCAGGGCAAGCAGAACATCACGCTGTACTCGCGGGAGCAGGAGGTCGAGTTCTCGGGCATCACGCTGCACCGCTTCGGCCCGCCGAGCGACCTGCTGGACACCACGGACGCCAACAAGGACATGGGCACGGGCTACCCGGTGAATGGCGTGCAGTCGCTCGCCTTCAACGTCGGCTTTCTCGCGTACGTCTCCTACCCGGTCTTTCTCTACGGCAACCGGACGCTGACGGACAGCATCGAGCTGACCATGAGCAACGGCGTCGTCGCGTCCTACGAGACCATGTACGACCTGGACGCAGCCACGGGCGAGTACGTGCTCAAGGACGAGTACGTCGACATGTACGTGACGTACGTCGACCTGGAGGCCGGCACGGGCAAGACCATGGTGGCGCACAAGCGGCTCATGGCGTCCTACGGCATCGCCAAGTCGCTGCTCGACCCGACGCTGCCCATGACGGACGTGCTCTGGCCGGACCTCGAGACGGACGTCGTCCTGCCCGCCTACTACGGCGAGGAGAGCGCCTCCGTCACGGACACGCAGAGCGACTACTACCACCTCATCAAGCGCATCCTCGTGTCCACGCTGCCCGTGCTCATCGTCGGCGCCGTGGCCGGCCTCGCTGTCTTCGCCTTCGGCTTCCTCCACCTCCGGCGCCACGGCAAGGGCAGCACAGCCGCCACCAAGACGCCTGCTGGCGCCGAGATCTAGCTGCCATATTGTCTGTGGATTGCCATCCGCGTGTGTGGACTTGAAGCAGCGTGCGTTCATGTCGTCAATCCAACTCGTGAACCTTTGACTAGCTGCCATCTCGACGTGCATTAGTCCCAGTCACCCGAGGCTTGGTCCATGCGTCTACACCGCCACTGCCATCCTAAATGGAGCGATAGCATCACCACGTTGGTCCAGCTGGGTCTGCTTGGCGGCGGTGCGCACGGCAGCAGCCCAGTCGAGACGCCACAGCCAGGCGATTTGGGCGACAGCGTAGAGAGCGAAGCCTACGACGTTGCCACTCCAGAGGCCGACGATGCCGCCGTCCATGACCATCGCGAGCCAACAGCCAACGGGGACGCCGACGACCACGACGCCGACGAAGCTGACAAGTGCGCTGACAAACTGCTCCCCCATGGCTGACAGTGCTGCCTGCGCGCCAGACGCCAAACCTGTCGCGATGAGCATGGGCGAAAGCGCCTGGATCATCCGCGCCGCGAGCTCGGCAGCGTCCGAATCGGAGGTGAAGACGCGAGCGAATGGCGTCGCGAGAGCGCTGGACACAAGCATCTGGAAGATCCCAAGGCCGACGCTGGCGATAATGACACCCTGCACGAGCACTTGAGCCTGCTCGCTCTGGTTGCTCCCCAACGCGTTGCCGATCCGGACAGCTCCAGCGCTAGCTAGCGAGTCGAGCGGCACGGACGCGAGCACGAACATGGACAGGAAGATGCCGCTAGCAGTCACCGCCGTCGCTGCGTCTGGGAGAAGACCAGTGATCATGGAGAAGATGGTCACGCCCATGGTCGAGAACGCCATGAGAAGGATACCCGAGCCGACCAGCGCCTTCATCTCCCATACGAGCACCCAGGCCGCACGGGGCTGCCACCCTGGCCACGCGGCGGCGAACGCGGGGCTTCGGAGCATCGCGACCACGAGGATCGCGCTCTTGACCGTGTACGTCAATGTCGTGGACATGGCGATGCCGACGTAGCCGAGCCGCGTGCTGAAGGCGAGCCACCACACGATCGGCGTGCTCACCGCCCATGCCACGGCCGACGCCATCACGCCGGGCATTGCGACGCCCTGCGCGCGGAGAGCACTCATCGCGAGGCTGCTGACGATTTGCGAAGGCAGCGAGCTCGCGATGGCGAGGATGATCGGACGGCAGGTGGCGACGATCTCCGGATCCTGGCCGAACCACTGAAGCACTGGGGCAGCACTGACGGAGATGGCCACAAGACACGGCAGAAGGAGCGTGCTGACCAACAACCCCGCCTGGAAGAATAGCCAAAGCTCGGCGAGTCGCCTGCCGCCGAACGCCTGCGCGCACAGAGTGTCCACGGCCGACACCACGCCCATGGTCACTGCGGACAACGGCATACTGGGAAACGTGCCCGTGATCGTCAGTGCGGCCAGCACGCGCGTGTCGGCTCCGATGGACGTGTGGCCGATCAGCATGGGGAGGGACATGTCGGCCAGCGTCTCAGCAAGCGACGATAGCAAGATGGGCACGAACAGCTCGACGATGTGAAGCACTTCGTGGCGCATGACGCGCCTGGTGTACGCTCGGTAGGTCTCTCCATCCCGTATCGACCTCGTCGACGACAGCACAGCTAGCGACGGCTTCACTGGCAGCAGAGGCGAGCTCTGGTCATCGGAGAGCAGCAGGTCGTCCACCAAGCGGTCACCCCGATCGACAACAGCGCGCACCGCGTCGCTCACCGGCAGCTGGTGCGCGTCGCGCTCTGCATCGATGTCGAGGATGGCCGAGAGCTTCATGCTGCAACTCTAGACGGTAGAATGGCGACTGCCTCGGACAAGAGAGACCATCTCCGATGCCAAACGGATCCGAATGACGCAGCAGCTGCCGCCGACGTCAGGTCTTGGATGATGCGCGTCAACCACAGAGTGGATGTCGGCTCGTCATCAAGATGACGCACAGAGCCGTGGTCGGATCCCCCTGGCGTGTGTCAACTCACTCCTTCGGCGCTGTGCTGTATTCACTCCGGATGGACCCGAATCCAGTGAAGGCTCCTCACGCTTCATGACTGATGAAATCAGGGCCGACCACTCCTACTCCAAGCATGCCAATCCACTCACTCATGACACGCACGCAACTCTGAACACCTCGGCCAGCGTCATCTTGAACGCACCGACTCCGGACACCGCGTCCTCTGGCTTCGACAAGTGCCAGCAGTCGTTGTAGAACGCGAATGGATGCGGACCGTGCAGGGGAATGGCATCCGTCGCCGACCAGGCGCCTGGCGACTGGTTGCTACCAGGCTTCTCCTCGTCCGAATCCTCGTTGCTGTCGTCTGTGTAGTAGTCATTTTAGATTTCGTTGACGAGTGTCGGGTGCGTGGGCTCCGTGTCTGATG